>JADQWA010000530.1:375000-448312 GCA_018344505.1 Nebria ingens riversi
TACAGCACCGTGCAGCCGTGCAGAATGGCTTAGCTTGGCTCACCTATTACAGAGACCGTGGCGAAGTAGGCAAAGAGAGAAGAGACGGTGAAAACTTGGAAAAGAGAGAGCTTAGAGATGAGAGGAGAGAACGAATTTGATCCACAACAAAATAGTGAGCGTGAGCTGTCTCTAATCGGACAGTCTGTTTTCCACTGCGCTCTTGAGTTTACTTTAATATTTCGTGTCCTATCTTTGTGTTTGTATGTGGTAATTCGTGCACGAAAAAACAAGGTAAGATATTTAACAGGCCCGAATGACATATGGATTGACCAGTGACTTTGTGACAAATTTCATCTGTTGTCGAACAAAATAAACGTCACAAATGAACACACACACGGAAAAAAAAATGTATCTACATATATATTGCGGTGCCCTAGTTTCAATATATATATATATATATATATATATATATATATATATATATATATATATATATATATATATATATATATATATATATATATATATATATATATATATATATATATAATATATATATATATATATATATATATATATATATATATATATATATATATATATATATATATAAACGTAGTATAGAATTACTGCTTTCTATTGTGTATTGGCTGTCGCATTCTCATTTTTTATACTGTTTACTGCACTACTATTTATCGACAGTGATTACGCGACACCTGTCAGCACACAGTAACTGTAGCGATGTTTGAAAAGATTTCATCATCAGAATTTGAATCGCGGTACTTTGACGCTATTCGTCGAAAACACGCACGCACCACACGCATTTCTGAGTGTGCGTACAGTGTTCGTCGCGACGCTCATTCAGGAGCAAAACACAACGATCGCTAAATCAGAACATGTTTGTTTTTTCAAACGTATTTTCTTTTTATTTATTTTCTACAACGTATCAATAGCAACATAATCGCGTGGACATTGTATAGCACACTACATTTATGTAATCTCTGTATTATAACGTGTTTTATTTTATGTTCTACATAGATACATATATGTAGAACATAATATTACGTAAATAGTACATATGTACATTACATTACATACGATACATACATACGTATGTTTGTATGTACAAATTACGAAATAATTCAACAGATGAAATGTATAAGACGAGAGTTTGTGTTAGACCGGAAATAAAAATAAATGTTTTGTAAGCAAATAAACGCACCATACATATACATTATACACACACATTCACAGGCATACCTACTGAATACGTACATTACATATGTACTATATACAAGTGTAAAATTTCTTTTCTCACGAGAAAAATAACAGCGCCGCGTATTAGATGCGCATTATGCGCGCATTGCCGTTCTAAAAATCACGGTTTTAAACAATTATCCAATTTTTATGCAGCGAACATGTGCGTGTGTATGTTCACGTGATATTGAAATACCTACCAGTAAATTAAAATAAATTCTGTTGCTTTTATTTTATTTTTTCCTCTAGTTTCTATGTATGTACATACATACATATATACATACATACATACATACATACATATATATATATATATATATATATATATATATATATATATATATATATATATATATATATATATATATATATATATTATATATATATATATATATATATATAATATATATATATATATATATATATATATGTATATGTATATACATATTACACCTACATACCTTTTTATCGGTGTGTTGAGAATACCAATACTTGTTTCCGAATGTTCTAAAGACAGCAGAGAAGAAAAAAACTAAGGCAAAAAGGATGACATGAAATATCCTTGCTGCAACCAATCACAGTCGAGAAAAACACACAGTAGAAGAGAGAATGCAAGAAGTCTGTAATCTTTTCCCTTCATCATTCGTCTCTTCTCCCTCTTCTATTCTCTCTACGTTGCGCTTTGTGACGGAGTTGACAAAAAAACACAGAAAGAACCTAAGAAAGGAAGCGACTGCGCCAGAAAACTGTGAAAAAATCCCAATACTCCGAGAACAGAGAACCTACTAAATTTACCCGTCGAGCAAATAACAAATAAGAAAAATATTCTTATACTGCTGAAAATGTAATGAAACACTATACATATGTATGTACATACATCATTTAAACGTTATCCGACCATTTTCAAAATAGAATCATTATATATAGGTATGTATGTATATACATCTTTCTATAGAAACAATGAAAAATAGAAAGAAAATAGAAAAATATACATATACATATATATATATATATATATATATATACATGTTTTTTTTTGCGTTAAATACATATATAGATATGTTGGTTTATGTTTTTAATATTCAAACCTAGTATGTAGGATCAAATTGTAATGAGTGTGTTTCGAAACACATGTGCGCATTAGTTCGTGTTACATTTCAGTTAAAAAGCAAACGATAACATGATAATAAATGTATGTTATCTTCGAAATGTTTGATTAAACTGTTTAGGCACGTATCTTTAACTTAAATCAAATCTATTTTCTTACATACATACATATGTACTATATCTAAATGTACATAGACACATATATCTGCTGGCCTGTATAAAGCGATTTACATTACAAAAATAATTTCCAAACAAAAACATAAAGTCACGTGTACGAAAATATATCAATGTTTATTTAAAGCTCAATTTACACTGTAGGAATTCACGTGGCTTTTCGTAAATGAGTAAAGAACAGAACAAATGTGTTTTCATTGGTTCCGCTGCTCAGTTGGGCCAATGAAAATGCACATTGAGATTTAATTTGCGAAAAACCACGTGAATGTCTCGCCGTGTAAATGGAGCATAATACGGAATTTTCAAAGTGCGTTTTTATTGGTAGCGAAATTATTAAGCAGGTGTCACAAACGATCCGGCTACCTGTTCAATCTTATCTACATACTTATAACCAACTGACCATTGCAACAATATTATGCACCACGCACGGAATACTATGACACATACTGTATATGTATATGTATGGCGAAGAAAGAAAATGGAAACAGTTATTGTTTCTATAATTGCGCACTTAAAATTAAAAACTTCTTCAAGCATCCATAATATTACAGGCTGGGAGGGTTAAAGAAAATCTTCCACATAAGACGGAAGAGATATAACAAAGGTACTGCAGCTACGAGCCATAAAACATAATGTTCCAACACGGCGAATATAGCGCAGACAGTAAAAAGACTAAAATCAATAGAGAAAGAGAAATAAAAATACTGTGTCTGGCGCACCAAGCGATAAAAGATAATGGATAAAAGAAGATACATAGATATGTATGAACTCGGTTTGCGCCATTACACGAGATCTAAAGGTGACTTCTGTATACGCGAAATCTTATAATTTTTAATCTACTATTGTCAATTCAACTTTGGATAACGATAAATGCGCCGTAAGTAAGCACAAATATTTCTAGAAGAAATTACGTATAGTATAGTATAATATAGTGTGATTCACAAATGTAATACAAAGTGGAAAAGAGAAGAGATACATATATGGCTAGCTAGTAGCTAGAGTTATTCGATAGGGAAACTAGTCAAATTATACATTCGAAAATTGAACAGAATTTAAATCGCAAATAAGAACAATATTTTATGTATTTCCATTATTATGCATACGCATAATAAGAAACACAATTAAGTGTCATTTAAACATTAATGAGATATTTAGTGGATATCTAATATTCTATGTAACAAAATACGAATGATAATAACTGAAGAAAACAGCAAATATAAGAATTTTAATTAGGGGAAACTGAATTAAAATAGAACAATATTGCGCCACTCATATCCATCTATTTTTAGAATAATTCTCATGTTGTTAATGTTGACATATGTATGTATGTATATATCTTCGTATTTCAATCTCACACTCTCTTTAAAACATTCACATACATATATGTACATACATACATACATATTATTTACAGTTTAATATATTAGTATCGCGAAAACTTCTAACACCACAGTATTCTATATATGTATGTATGTACATACATACATAGTAATACATTTCAGAGAATTGTATCTGTTATAAATAGATACTTTCGAAAATACTATCAAAATCCCATGGCGACTATTAATTGATCATTAGAAATTTCACATGGTGTTAATATAAGAATAATAGGTAAATTAATGGAATAAATCGATTAATTTTCATTTATATTTCATATACAACGGTTTTGTAAAAGCGCTCTGCTCTCGTACATTTGAAATATTCATGGAAACATTATGTATGCTTTCCTGTTTCTTTGAGTATATCGCAATCGCAATAGAATAGAAAAGTAAAACAGATGAAAACAAAACAAACATATTTTTGTTTGCACGTTATAAATAAATATCATCATTATACTATTGTTTTTCGTATTCCGTTCAAAACGAAAACAGAAAAATAGCTTTCATTGCAGAAAGAAGGAACTAAAAGAGAGTTCTTATCTATTTGGCGAGTTCAGTTTGTTAGAGAAACGGTTGTTGTTGCAGGGCGAAGTGCCTGGGATAGTACAGCAGAAGACACTAGGAAATGGCTGGGCAACATTACTGCCTAAGATGGAACAATTACCAAAGCAACATGACGTCTGTGTTCCATCAGCTGTTGCAAACGGAATCATTTGTGGACGTCACACTTGCGTGCAATGACCTTTCTTTAAAGGCACATAAGGTAGGCAACATATTTACCAAACTTTCTATCAGGCACTCAAAATGTACAGGAAAGAAAATACGTGCATATGTATAAACATACATATGTATGTTGTATGTAGATTTCAGTTTCATAAAAACGTTTTCATCTACTAGTCTCTAGTTGTCAATCAGAAATTTTGTTTTTATTTAACAATTATGCCGTTCCTACAAATATGGCACTAGATGAAATTTTACTAAGCACATGTGTAGGTATATATTTTGTTTGATATTTAAATAAATGAACGGCCTTGAACAAACAACAATCAAATTTTCAATTATATTTGTTGTTACTGATCTTTGTCTATTTATAATAAAAATGCATTAGGCACTTTTTTATTCTTCCTTTGTAATTTAGCAGAAAAGTTTTTTTTTTTTGTAAAACTACCCACTCTATAACGGTTAGGCTTTCCCAAGTGAATATATGTAGGTAAGTAAAAAGGGGAGAACTTTAACAACCCTGTTTTTAACAGATGTTAGTTTTACCCCACACAGACCCACAAAAAAAGTTGGTAACAAATTAATCATTTATGCTATAAATAAAATATAATAATTGTATTTTTTATGTTTTGTGAAAGCTACCATAATGTATTTCTCCACTCCTTATGCACCTCATATACCGATGTATGTATGTATGTACATGCATACATACACACATATGTATATAGATTTTTTTTATAAACTCATTTAACGTCTCAAAGATCTTTTATTCGTTATGTTTGTATTAGATTATCATATATTTATGCACCTACTATTATTCTTATGAAATGATTAATGTTTTTATTGTATATAATTGAAATGAAAGTAAATGTTATTGGTAATAGAATGTAAATGTTGTTTTTACAGGTTGTGCTATCTGCTTGTTCATCATATTTTCAAAAATTACTACTTGAAAATCCATGCAAACATCCCACAATTATAATGCCGCAAGACGTGTGTTTTTCTGACCTAAAATTCATCATTGAGTTTGTGTACAAAGGAGAAATTGATGTGTCACAAGCGGAATTACAGGTAAGAAAGTCCCGCAACATTAGAATAGAAATATAAAGAGAGAGTTGCTCATCATCTCGATAAAATGTTCATAGAAAAATGTCTTTTTTTATTTCATTTTATTACTACGTATTTGGAAAGGATATCCTTTTATGTGCAGTCATTTGAATTTTATTGTTTATAACATTTTGGACACAAGTATATGCCGGTACATTTACGGAACTAATGAGATAGTGATTCTACCAACCGGCAGAGGGATGCTGAATATTATACGAAGCGTGTTTTAAAGTTAAACTAAGCAAAGTTTCCTTTCTCATAACCGCTAAACATTCAATTATATTTTTATATACATTTATTATTATACGATACAATTAGGTGTATTACCTAGATGTTTATATATAAACCTAAATGAACCCAAACCAAAAAATAAATCATAATGACAAGACAATATTATTAGCAATGAATACATTAAATGGGGGACAGAAAACATTCATGTACATCTTGGCAAACTTCTTTTGCTTCATTCCGATTCATACACGAAGAACTTAATGCATCTGAATATTCCATTTGACCATCATTTAATTTTTAATTAACAAATCTTTTCGAAAATAATGTAAGTTATTTTTATTCGTATTTGTAAAATACTACATATTGTTGTAAATACATACATATATATATATATATATATATATATATATATATATATATATATATTTATATATATATATATATATATATATATATATATATATATATATATATTATATATATATATTTATATATATATATATATATATATATATATATATATATATATATATATATATATATATATATATATATATATATATATATATATATATATATATATATATATATATATATATATATATATACGAATACGAAGTTTTGCTGAAAGAGAAGCACCGATGAAGAACATGTGAAAGAACAATAACAAAAAACAAAAGAAAGTAGTGAAAACAAGTGTCATAAAGATGGTAACGGTGCGATTGTGTTAGTGGTACAACGAAACCGAGAAAAACGAACTTACACCGCGAGCTATGACAATAAAAATCAATCGCGAGCTTGCGGGGAAACATGTTTTCAGGACGATTAATACAGAGGCGCCTATGAGATACAGATACCACCCTAAGAATTGTGCACCTCGGCCAAACTCGGCCTACAACTTGGCTACTTCTTGCGCGAAATATTCGCGAATGCGTATAATTTTTATATCTGTCACTAATGCCCGGTTTCACCAACCTCAGTTAAATTTATTCCTTAGTTAAAATAAACAATATCGAATCAAACTGACATTCCTTATGGAAAAATAACATTGCTGTCAGTTTAACCTTTTATTTAACTTAAGAATAAATTTAACTGACGTTGTTGGTGAAACCGGGCATAAGAAATGAAGAAACATTACCATTAATATAGGTATAATAGTATCACATGTGGACCAAATCGGATGTACTGAGATTTATTATTGCCGTATCTCAGTATAAAATAGAAATGTTAACAATCTTATGGGTTTTTGCCAGTTTTATTACATAACGACATTTTTTATACATTGCGAGATAAAAGTACAGATATCTGTAAAGTTAATACCAGAGAAATACCATATAGCTGTGTAATATTTGCTTATAAAAAAAAAACATTCTTCAATTGAATTTAAAGATCATTATTTATATGTAACTACTACGAAAGAGAACTAATGTAGAAATTTGTTTAATAGCATTAAAAATCATGTTAATATAGCAAAATAATATTAAAAACGACTCACTGTAAGCACTATTTTTTATAAATGTATCAAAAGTACGTATAAAAGGCGATGGTTTAAATATATGATAGATATTAATAAACATTCTGTTTTTTCAGCTACATTTGTTTTATACGCCGATACAGCTTGAAAAAAGATCGCTATGGTTGGCCATATTAGTATTCTTGTGGTGAAGTACGACATGCCGAAAATCTATAGGAAATAATGTTTCATACGAAACAAGTTTAAAATGTGAATGAATTTTAACATGTAGAAATAGGTAAATTGTTCTGTACGCACAACAGTACGAGAAAGAGAAGGGTATAAATTTCGCGCGTAGGCCGACCGGGTCTCGAACTGTGTTGTTCGCATTTACGCAGCTTCCCGCGTCTCTGGCAACCGCCACCCCCGTACAAACTCGATGGGCCAGTCTTTGTCTGCACGCTAAAGCTCTCGGTGCCGTGGCGAAGGTCATACCGGGGTCAAATATACACACTTTACATCATAATATTCCATATTACAAACATTCTGAAATCGTCCAGCGCAAAAATTCTAACTAGGATACCTATTATAGCCATACTCTCCATCATTAGTGTGACCGAGACCGCGAAGCATCGATGTAAGTACGTACATACATACATACAAACAAACAACCAACCAACCAACCACCGGGTGCATACATGTGTGTGTAAGTGAGTGAGTGTATGTATATGTATATACATGTATAGCCATCACCATGTGCATGTGAGAGCATGTCAGCAATATATGTATGTATGTGTGGTGTATTTTACTTTCACTCTTATTCGGTTTCCTGGTGTACGTGGGTGGAAAGTTGTGTAGAAAGGAAACACGGAAGTAGATATTGATGGTTGAAATGATACCTTTTCTTCCGTTTTATATTTTGGTTCATTTGTATCTTCTACGGCGATCTATTTATTATCATTTTTCGTTTATTTGGTTCATATAAAATGTGTCCCCCTAGCGCTAATTGGCGTCTTCAAGGGTTCTTTTTTGTATTTGCTTTCAGTCAACCAGTTCAAAAGCAATGTATTTTACATTCCTGGAACTATGCTTTCATCTCTATAGGAGTCATAACTTCGGCACTAGATTTAAGAAGGAGTATGCAATCTTTTCTGATGAGAAAAGTTATCTTAAAATTCTATGCATTCAAATAAATGATAAAATTAAATATATTATTTATTATAAGCTAAAATCAATTCAAACAATAAACAAACATCATATATAAATATTTTAAAATATGTTCAATTATAATTTAAATGAAAATCTTCTTCATAAGTCTATCATTAATTGTGAGTAATTACTATACTATATAACGTGTATATATGTATGTACCTCAGAGCAGACTATTTTATATCATCTCTTGACGAAAATATTTCATAGAAACATGGCCATGACTACTAGCTAAGTAAAGTCGTTTCTGATTATTTTAATTTAAGGGTAGAAATAAAAGGGGAAATTTAAATGAAAATATATTCATCCCCTTAACGTAACGTAACGTGATGTGTCAAGTGTGATGTTCCAATAAACGCGCAAACACCACTAAACAATCGTGTACACTACATTCTGACTAAAAGAAGCTTATTGCAAAACGATATCTAATTTTTCTCTCAATTTGATAATTAACAATTTATTCAATTATCCTGGAATTGAATTGCTACATTTATCATGTACAAAAGTGTACACCAAATAATTGGTTATTTTAAGTTGTACATCAATCAAATTCTAAATAAGTAAAACCATGTTTGGTTTTTAATTCGATTTATTTCGTTCGTTGTTCTTGATGATGAAATCAAGTAGTTCCCTTGATGGATCGAATGTAAGAGGAACACAGCAAGTTAGTTAAAATTTGGAGGGGTACGCTGATGCGATGGCGGGTTAGAGGGGAAAGGAAAAGCACTGAAATCACATGGGGATGCTGGGCTAGGATACAGACATGAAGTGTACGACGTCCGCAGCAGGGAAAGTGAAGCTCACGCTCTTCTAATCAATACTCGGGGGTTCAAGGGCATGCTCTACGCATTAAAACTCATTTGCACATTTCTTCATTTCAACAACTCGAACAATTTTCTAAACACACCTTTGTTTCTTAAGTTTATCTTTGTAAAATAAAACTACATACACGTATGTACCAGCAATAAATGT
This sequence comes from Nebria ingens riversi, assembly GCA_018344505.1. Lineage (NCBI taxonomy): Eukaryota > Metazoa > Arthropoda > Insecta > Coleoptera > Carabidae > Nebria > Nebria ingens. Next base: position 384,592 of record JADQWA010000530.1, read on the forward strand.
CACTGTAATATTCTATTCAATGTCCTACCAACTACATATGTATATGAAACATACGTTTCATAACATATTTTTTTCCGAAAGTAGTTTTCTCTGCGTGTATACGCAGTTTACGTTTTCGTGATTTTCCCCCTAATATTAATCTTATAACATTATATACTGATTGTTTTATTTCATGAAAGCATACAGGCTGCCGAAACGTTGAGATAGAATAATAATGCATTTTGTTGTCTGCAATGTAAATAATATTTGTTTTTCTTTTCTTTTAGTCGTTACTAAAGACAGCAGATCAACTAAAAATCAAAGGATTGTGCGAAGTATCCGATGACAAAGAAAATACCTCACAAGGTCGAGAATCGCCTGTGATAACGCAAAGACAGTTACCAAAATTCCGAAGATTATTAAATAATAAACGACCCCGATCTTCGGAAAATATTCGACGGTCGCTTAAAAAGGAAGAGCTTTCTGATAAATCAGAGTGCATAGATTGTGATGAACCGATAGATGAAGATAATGATATGCCAGTAATAGTAGAGGAACGAACAACGACAAATTCAAAAAACAACGGACAAACAAATATGACTGGACATGGCCTACTACCTGCTCAAGTAATCATTATACATACATATTTAAGATTTAGTTAATATTAAAAATCATTCTAATCTAAAAGTGCATGATTGGCACAGAAGTGGACTGGCGCCTAAAATAGGCAAAACATTTAGTTTTTCGTTAAGGCAACCAGTCCGCCTCTGCATTGTAGTAGTGTGCAATTGGACAGTTTAATTTTAAGTGTACTAACATCGTTTAACAATAATGCAGGCTCTATTCCCTCAGTTGTGTGTTGACAACGAGGAATTTCCTCCCGAACCGCCAGGACCTGCCGCAACACCAGTACGACATGTTGAAATGCATGAGTGTTCGCCACCACGAACATTCCTCACAAATACAGAATCGTCACAAAGAGGAGAGTTAATAGGTAAAGTATGCCTAAGATCACTCACCAAAAAATAAACAATGCATCGCGAAATATTTCAACAACTTTCTCCAGCAAAAAATAAATGATATTCACTGATTACAGAAACCAATTTGGGAAACGACACAAAAATTAAATTGGAAACATTAAAATCATTGGATCAATCTGATTCAATAGATATAGATAGCCATATGTCTAGTCATTCAATGGGGAGCCATAGTGAAGATGAAAAAGGAATGCACACGATGATGATCACACCGGAGTTTATGGGATTAATACCGACATCTAGCTCACATTCTGATATCAGTAACGAAGGCAATAATATGCAAAAGAATGGACATGCAGAATCACACAGACATTCGAGTGGACCAAAAACGTGGACTCAGGAAGACATGGAACTAGCCCTAGATGCTCTAAGAAACCACAACATGAGCTTGACAAAAGTAAATGATGAAATATGCTTAAAATTAATCTATTTTCAATGTCAAATCGTCGCTATATATTTAAACCTTTGCGCAACTACCATTTAGGCATCTGCAACTTATGGTATTCCCTCTACAACATTATGGCAGAGAGCGCATCGACTTGGCATCGATACACCAAAGAAAGAAGGTCCAACAAAATCATGGACGGAAGATAGTTTAAACTCAGCTTTAGAAGCTCTACGGACCGGAACGATATCAGCCAATAAAGCGAGTAAAGCATTTGGTAAGTTTTTTTTTTCTTCTCTTAAAGGAGTAAGCGGATATACTGATAGGTACTCGACTAATAATGAAAAATGCCTAATTTCTGTAATCTTTAGGCATTCCCAGTAGTACCTTGTATAAAATTGCACGACGAGAAGGCATTCGTTTAGCAGCGCCTTTCAATGCAGCGCCAACAACGTGGTCACAAGAAGATCTAGAGCGGGCACTAGAAGCGATTCGATCTGGTCAAACGTCAGTGCAACGAGCGTCAACCGAATTCGGAATTCCAACGGGCACTCTGTACGGCAGATGCAAACGAGAAGGAATTGAATTATCTAGATCGAATCCTACACCCTGGTCAGAAGATGCCATGGGCGAAGCTCTCGAAGCTGTTAGGTAACATTGTAGAAAACAACAGCTCCTGATTTATTTATAATAATGATCTTATTATGGTGGTAGGGTTGGTCAGATGTCGATAAACCAAGCTGCAATCCATTATAATCTACCATATTCGTCCCTGTACGGACGGTTCAAAAGGGGGAAATACGATACCGACCATAGTGATAACGCAGACAGCCAGAGCGATCAAGTGATTGTAAATTACCACTCACAACACCACCATGGTAGTGTGTCGCAGTACCAGCATCAGAATAGTTGAGAGTCGCCATACCACCACCACAATCACCAGCAGCAGCAGCAACAACAACAACACACTGATGAAACGCCATCGCATTTCACGACGTTCTGACGGAAACAATACAATGGTGATAGGGTGTGCGTGCAACAAATTAGTACAATTTTGTTACATTTGTGACTCGTTAAATGTTCATAAACGAATTATCATTTTATGATTAAATTTTATTGTTTGTTTTATTTTATCCAATTGTTTTTATTGCTAGGAATTATTATATTTTTAATTTAAATGTAAAAAAAAAAAACTACACGTTAAATCATATTTATTTAGGGTAAAGTGAGTATTAGGAGGGCCACTGACAGTTGCTAACGAAATACACAGAAAGTATACCCTACGAAGTGATTTGCCCCTTAAGCCATGGCAAGGATTAGGTAGGAGGGGTGGAGGGGAAGCAGATCAAGAAAACTCTTTCGATGAACTATCTGGAACTATCCTTCAGCGGTTATACTTTTTTTTTGACAAACGTCAGTGGCCCTCCTAAGACTCACTTTTTACCTTTATTTATATTACTAGTACGAGTCATCGAACGGATCAAAAATTGTAATTAATATATTTCATAAATTATTATTACGAGTGCAATCAACCAAAACGTTTTATACAAATTAAATGTGGTAACCATGTGTATATTAAATAACAGATTAATATTAGTATATTTAAGTAAGCATTGTCGAAGAAGATTTTAAATAAATGATATATGATTTTAAAACTTGGATTTATTTCATTGAAAAGTTTAACACAAAACAACTTCTAGCGTATGTAATGTATGTACATACAAGATCTAGGAACGTGCGTATTTTCATTCGCTGCATATGAAATCATCATCATATGACGTTGAAATCACCAGCCAGAAGTAAATAATATGAAGAATACTTACCGTGGTAACTGTAAAAATGCTCATTTTACCTCTAGTTTACCACAAGTTGTAAAATAATAATTTGGCAACGCACTTACAAGTCTATAGACAAAAATAAAATTGAGCCATAAAACTTAGAGCAACGTTTAAAAAAAAAATCTACAAACAACGGAAAACATATAATCTCGTCGAGCTCTTTGCCATTATCTCTTCAAGCATTCATTGGGAATATTTAATGTTGTGTTTATTAAAAAGATTAGAAGTGATTTGGAATCGTCTCTTCAGGAATAACAATAATAAAAAAAGTCAATGCTCACTAAAAAAAAACGATATATTTTACTAACAAAAGATATTCAATTATTCCGTGTTTTGCTGTCCTCTTTCTATTTTAAAAATTAGTTGGACAGCCGCAGAAAAATATTAGTAATAATAATAATAAACAAGACTTATGTTTCGTAAAATAACTTCTTCATTTTAATAAATCCATGCTAATATGCTAAATTACTGACTAGCTACTCGAAAGTTTATTATTATATCTACATTTATGTTTTCATCTATTGTCAAGTACTTCACTAGAAACCATTGGAACGAAGCCAAATTGAAACATATTTAACAACATTCACAATAAAAATATCTAGTACTGTGTGTTCAAAATTGATACTTTATTGTGAATGTTTGTTTAATAAAGAAATATATTACTGCATCACTTGAAGCCATTTGCATCTTGTAACAATACACGTAAAACAAAGGAACGAACGAACGAACAAACAAACAAACAAACAACCAAAAAGATCAATTCTTTAAATTGATCCTATGTAAAACTACATATAAAAGTACTAAAAATCAACAAAAGTTTACATAGTTTCAACAAATGTCAATCACCAAGTACATATTTTTAACAACCTAGACATAATTCGTAGTTAAGCGTATTTATTATACATACTACAATTATTCGAGCTACATATACCTTTCTGACATTTGTAGAAATCCACTACGAATAAACGAAAGAAAACAGTACGATATATCGATAACAGTTTCAAACATCATTTTTTGCTTTGTTTTAACGTCACTGTAATTCGTGTTATGTGATAAGTTATACAAAATATCGTTATTTAACACGGTTTGGCGTTACGGTACAAAATATACAGTGTCATTCAAATATTTACTAGAAGTTTATTATTATTGGAATATGTAACAAGCGACGCTACAATCCATCTAACACATTGAAAATAATAATGCATGCAATGGAGATTATTTCAGAAATGCAACACCAGAGATCACTTTGCCAATATGAGTAACTGTTGTTCAACATTATACCTTTAATATCAAAACGTGGGTGTTTCATAAAAATATTTCCATTACTTCTGAAATGTTTAAAAATGAAATGATATTCTGGAGCGATAATCACTGAAACGAGTTGCGATTATACACAATAACATGCACGTACGAAAGAACCCAAAGACCGCACCGTTCCAATACTTGTATTTTACATTTACTAATAAATAATAATATGTGCGTCCACCCAACATGTGCGTGTAACAACTGTGTAGAAAACAGAAAAAAGTTAACGAAAATAATAATAATAATTAGAAATAAAGAATCCACATATAACAATAGCGCAACAATGTTGTTATTTTAAACTTAAATTGACCAATCGGAGAAAATCTCCGAAACATTTGATTTTTAATCATCTGTACACAACAACAAATGACGTTTTATGATTATTACTAATATTATAAATGATTTTATGGGCAACGCCATTTTGTTTATGAATATATGCATGTATATGTGATATATGTATTGATGTGTGTTTTGTGAAATGTGTTACAGATAAATGAGATACGACCATGTTATTATGGAATAAAGTTGGTATAAGTTTGTTACATTTACTCATGTAGCTGCTATTTTTTTGAATTGATTAGTCAATAATTAGTTTCGCTCATTTAAATGTTTGAACATAAGTTACCGGTAACAATTTATAAATAAAAATGTTTTCATAGAAAAATAGTTTTCAGATTGAAGCACATTTGATTTAAAACATAAATACCTTACTTCATTTCACAGAATCGTACGCTAATCTCATATATGTGTAACCCCCGTATCGTGAACAGAATAATATACAAGAATGCAAAAAAAACACGATTATTTTTTGTCGTTTTCAGAAAATGGCACTTAAATTTATAGCACTTTTCAGTACCTTAGATAGAACGCATAAACTAGCATTTATTATAACAACCATTTAACGATATATTATTTTTATTCCTTAATCATATACTTATAGTGTCTGTGCCGATGGTAAAGATGGCTGCAGCGGTCGTGTTGGTTGATGTGGTGGTTTTTGAGCTGTGCACGTGCACATGTCACATTCAGCTGTTTGAGTGCGCTGTAGTTGAATCGACGGTTGGTACGGTTGCAGTTGCCGCATCATCAATAGCCGCAGTTGTCTCGTCTTCACCAAGCTGTCGTTTTTCAATCTCTGCCTTGAAGTTATCGATATCTTGTTGACTAGAAAATTGTTTTAAACAAGATTGCATTTCAAATCGTTTCCAATTGGTCAGCATCGTAGAAAAAAGCTTATATTTTGAATCCAAAGAGCATCTTTCTTACCTTATCTGCACAAAAAGTATTCCATTAATGACATTTAGCATATCCAGTACAGATCCCATGGACGGCGGTTGGATCTGGATTGGAGGAAGTGACGTAGGCGCTTTGCCCGTGTATATCTCGTTCATCTTTTTCTGTAACACGACAGCTTGATGTGTCAAATGGCGCAGACAATCAGATGACTCTTTAGTCTTCTCATGATTTTCGCCCAACTGTAATTTAGATGTAAGCAAATGTACTCGTATGTTAATAAATTACACATTAAATTGAACAGACCTGTTGTTTATAAATCGCATACGTCTCCTTTTCGTTATTTAAAGCTGATCTAAAATCGCCCATACAGCTCTGGGTTCGCGCGACCAAATGGTATGTAACAGCGACTTTTAGCGATTTAGCGCCGTAGTATTTGATATTTAGCGCCAGCGCTTTTTCAAGGAATCTCAATGATAATTCATATTCACCGACAGCGTGTAAAATTAAACTGATATTACTCTGTGAAATAATAAAAGAACTACTTAGTTATCGAATTAGATGAGGTGATGTTCACCTCTGACTTACATCCAAAAGCGCGATTTCAGGATGATTTTCTCCGCAGACTAGTAGCGCCAAATAACGTGCTCTGTATAAAAGTTTCAATGCTGTGCTAACTTGACTGTTTGCAAAGCAATACAATGCGAGGTGAGCCTGAAATGGAGTAAATAAATTACCTCATCAATACATCCATACAAACAAACACAGAACTATACATGAATCATTTTCAGATTTCACTTACATATTCAGTAATCGTATATGGATGATCTATGCCATTAACCCTTTCCGACATTAGCACCGCTTTTTGTTGATACGCCATCGCTTCCGCATGCTCACCCATGATATAATTCAACTTGGCGATCATGCGCAAACATTGCGCGATTTCCGGATGCATGGCGCCATACACATTATTTAACAGGTTTAAGGCTTCGCTTATCAAATCGTAACCATCTTTCAAATATCCTTGCTGGATCTTACTCTGGCCGGTCGTATAGAAGTTATATGCATCAGATGCTCGTGGATTGATATGCTTCACTACCGGGAAGATGTTAATGATATCATCCTCAAAGAATGGCACTTTATTCTTAGATTCAAAGTTGTACTCGCGCAACAGCATTTGTATGCCCGTTTTCACGCAGAACGACCGCAGTAATGAGCATTTTTGCAGTGAGTAGAACTCGCATGTGGTGTCTAGCCCGTCGCATTGCAACTCGAAGTCGTAGTAGGCTTTCAGTTCTTGTTTGATTTGGGACCACAGAGATTTTGGCGAAAGAGTGGCCCATTCGTTGCTGTCACCGTTGAGCAGTGGATTGTTGCGGCCTTTACGTTTGTTGCGGCGTTTTGCTGTTTTACTCTGTAACTAGCGGAATCAACAAATTCTTTTTTACTTTCTACTTTTGTTAGGACAGATTTGGTTTGGGAACAAAACGGATGAGCTTATTGTATATTGTACTTACTTCATCAACACCTTGAAGTGGATTTGGAACAACACCAGAATAAAGAAAACAGTTTAAGAAGTGGGCAATTGCTACTGATAAATTCAATAATTCAGTCGTCTGAAATTGAGAAGAATTTCAATCAAAAGGTCTCTTAATATTACATATCTGCAGATTACTGTACCTGTAGATATGCAGTAAATAAATGTTTGGCAGAACGTAGTACAAGTTCCGCTGCAGAAATACTGTATAAATATTCTAATTGTTTCACTTTTGAGAGTAGGCTGCACACTTTACCCAAATAACGAATATTAATACCACGATTGTGCAGAGCTTCTGATAAGGTAGAACCGTCCATTGGTGCACTTGAATGATCCAGGCAGTCTCGGATCTATAATAGAAATCAGACACATAATAATAACTGAATTACAACAAAAAAAAAAAGTTAACATACAAATGAAGGAACTTGAACAGTGACAAGAAACTCGGCGGCATCCTTGACTAGTTGCCTTTGTTTCAAAATGGATGATCCTATACTGTCCGAATGCCTGATTCCAGGAGAATACACATCAGGATTGAATCGAATATCAAATTCGGTTTCTTTCAAAGAACCAACAGCAAGGGCAGCAGTCTTAACAATGTCTTTAGTGCTTTCTTCCACTAGAAACATACAAACAAATTATTGATTTATTCAAACTACATTTGATATGAATATAACACTTACATTCTTGTTTATTTCCATCTGTGATACTTTCAACAATTTTCTTCGCTTCATCAGCTTCTATTTGGTTTTCTTCACTTTCAGTACTATCATTCTTTTCTTCAGTTTGTTTCATCTCTAATTCTTTGGTTTGATTTGGCTGCTGCTGTTGTTCTTGTTGCTGCTGCTGACCAACTTGTTCCTTTTTCCTCAAACTCAGTTGTTGTAAATGGAAGGCGGCGTATTTGATAAACATCATATAACGGGAATCAACAAAGCTATCAATCAGCTCTTGGCGAAGACAACATAATTTGTGTTTGTGTTCAATTGGAAAACCAAGTAGGGACACTTCTTTGCTCAGTTCTTCGCCCTCCACTACGCAAAAATAATTCTTAGTCAGCATTTAGAAACAAATTCACACAAACAAATTTACATTTAAGGAAATTTACGTCTGGCGGAAAAGTACGCAGTAAATCCAAAATATAATGTCTCCCATCGTTCCCAATGATGCCCTTACACTCAACACTTGAACACAGTTCGATAGGTTCGTCCTTGTCATTAAGAACGTTATGCGGAAGAATTTTCAACTGTTGACCAGCTTTGTTTAACTGTAATAATTTAAAAAAACACACACACACACACATTGAATTGCTCTGTTTAAGTAAACCTTACTCAAACTTACCAATTCTAAATACTTATTATGTGTTAGTACAGTTTTGCCAAAATCTATAGATCCATAAACAACAGATTGTTCTTGCTCTCGTTCAAGAATTCCGGGAATAATCGATTGCGCAGTCACTCGATAACCACGGTAGTCGATAACAACAGTGCCCAATGTGTATAAGCCGGGTAAGTCGACTGCACTATACACTCGGACCCCCTGTATAAATATTAAGATATAACTTAATAAAGACGCACGTGTTGTTGACCATATTATTCTTGTATGTATGTAATGTATACACATATATCATACCTGCAGATCATTTCTTGGAGCAACGAAAGCAGCAGCATCGCCGCCAAGTTCCTTGTAATGGTCACGTACGTCGAAGCCAAGCGAGAAGAATATGTTGTTCCAGATGTACATTTGCATCTTGGCCTCTTCACCGGGATTTATGGCCATCACATTACCGTCGATGACGGCCATTGCGCCACGTGTCGCTGCCGCTACAAAGTCGCTGTGTACTTTGAAGATGGCTCGTTCACGGAGAAGACGTTCGGGAAGATTTTTACGAGATAATTCACGTGTTGTCTGGAGTTCTTCGTTCCAGTCGCGAGTCTGGCCAGGTATGTGCTCCTCGTAGCCAAGTTTTGATGAAAAAGCTATGGGAGCATTGAATTATTAATTAAATGAATAGATAGATAGATAGATAAAACTTACTGTCTTCAGCTCGGATTGCATCGATCGTATGTTCCATCGTTGGAGATGTCCACGCATACAATTGATAAGGGGTGGCTACTCTTTCAAACGGATGCCTTTGAGTACGTTTCTTCTGTAGTATGGCGAAATTCCTCTTGAACGCCGGGGAAATTTGGCTTAGTAGTTCAATTAACGAATGGCCTAAGTGACTTGGTGTTGCTGGCTTCGGACTGAAATTCTCTTCAGATGATCTAAACTCAAGTAAACACACAATTAAGAACTGAAAACGTTCTGTTTCCTACATATTAGTCGAAAATGATTTGCATCTGTTTTTTTCCAGCAAATTATTTTGTAACTTACTGATTGACGTAAAATCCTCGGGCACACGCTGATATATGGTAGTGTTTCTCTTCTAATGTAACAACGTATAGGTACATTAGATCACCGTGTAATTTTCGAGCCCCAGGCGGTGGATTCCACCCAGATGTGGTAAGGACTTTGATGCACTGTGGTCCTTTCAGTTCTTTTATCTGTGGCTGTAATGGCAGCAACGGTCTGTCCTTGGTATTGGGCATTATGTAATCAGGTGGCGTACAGTCTACACTCTCCGGTCGAGATTTTTTCTTTTCTATTAACGAACATTCATTCATTCATTACATATAAAACACTATGTATAATAATAAGAGAGGTAATAACTTTAAACACGCTATACCAATTGTGTATATTTTCAGATAGATTTGTACTTTTTTTTATATATATATATATATATATATATATATATATATGAGGGTGGTCTGAAAAGTTTCCGACCTTAACATGAAGATAGCAGCACTCGTAAATAAAAGCTAGGGAATTTCGTTGTTCATCTGTTGACAGTTACTCACCAAAGTTTCAGCCATTTTGGACGCGCAGTTGTTATGTAACAGTCGTTTGAGTGAGTTGATGTGAGTGTTTTTATGAAAATAGACAAAATCGAGTATCGAGCTGTCATCAAATATTTGTTTTTGAAAGGCAATACGCCTACGCAAATCAAAGATGAGTTGGATTCTGTGTATGGGGACTCTGCACCATCATTTACCACAGTGAAATTTTGGGCAGCTGAATTTAAACGTGGCCGTAAGAGCTTGGGAGACGATGAACGTTCAGGACGTCCAAAAACTGCAACTACCGACGAAAACATCGCCAAAGTTGCTAGACGACCGCCGAATTAAAGTGAGAGAGATAGCAGAGGTTATGAACATGTCAAAAGAACGTGTTTGTCACATATTAAATCAACATTTAGACATGAGAAAGCTGTCCGCGCGTTGGGTGCCGCGTTTGCTCACGTTAGACCAAAAACGTGTCTCACACCTCAGCGGTTGCCATGGCGAAAATCCACGAATTACGGTTGACCATCCGCCTTACTCACCAGATCTAGCCCCAAGCGACTTCTTTTTGTTCCCTCATCTAAAAATTGCGCTCGGAGGACAGAAATTTTCGTCAAATGAAGAGGCAATCACCTTCGTGAACAATTATTTTGCAGAGAAAAACGCCGAGTACTATTTGGACGGGTTACAGAGATGGGAGCATCGCTGGGAGAAGTGTGTAGAGTTACAAGGAGACTATGTTGAAAAATAAAAAATAAAATTCTGAAAAAATGTCTTGTATGTTTGTTAGGTCGGAAACTTTTCAGACCAGCCTCGTATATATATATATATATATATATATATATATATATATATATATATATATATATATATATATATATATTTAATATTCCTAGATTAGTTAAGAATTATTGACATATGTAGTAGTAGCACCTACCTAAAATGTCACCTTGTGTGACAACATTAAGGAACGTAAGCGAACTACATTCGACGCCGTTGTAAGCGTCTGCTGGGTCGATGGACTTAAGCAAATCGCGTACATGTCTTACATGGATACGTGCTTCACGCATTGTGTATGGTTCCTCAACGACTTTGATCACTGACCCATCCTTCAGGCCGTCAACGTTCTTCAGCTCTGCAAAGTTGTCCAGTGTGTTGCCATCTAACTGAAGCGAGAAACACGTTCTGTGACATGAGTCCTCCCTGTCCATAAGCAGCTGATGAATTTCTTGTACTAGTTCCATACTTGACACCTAACAACAATACATACATTGAAGTATACATACTTACATATACATATGTAGGTAATATCATTCATACCTGAATATCAAATGGTTCGGCGCCTGGGCTAACAATTTTAACCGTAAAGCCCATGTCTTGTATAAAGACAACTTCTTGTTCTTCTTTCTTCTCATCGGATGCATCATCGCCGATTTTTTCATCTACGGTTGCAACCAGTGTTACCGATTTCTTATCACAAGATTCTAAACAACACCATTTGCATGAAACAATACAACATAACGTAATTCATACTTTAGATAGGTATATTCATAATTAGCCGCGTGGGAATTTTAAGCTAAATACGCAGATAAAATAGTTAACGAAATAAAATGATGAATATATATGTACTACATACGTGCGTATGTTTCCTAATTGATTAAAGTGGAAAGAAATGATGAGAGAAAAATGAGTTGTGCTAAAAGGTTAAAAATAATTAACTTAATGATGATAAATAGTGTAATGCACTCCATGATTAATTAAAAAGATAAATGGAACTGCAGATCTATGTATAAGGGAATTAAATTTAATATAACAAATAGATTACATCTTTATGAACACAAAACAAGTAGATTGGAATTTTAATTTAGTTTAGGTGCATTAATATCAAGAAAAGCAATATTTATGATTGCGTATAAATTGAGTTTAACACCAGATTCCATTGAATATTGGGCTACACACATTTATGTATGTACATACATACATACATATGTATATAATAAATGAAAGCAAAATGTACCTTCTTCAATATGACCATTTGTGGGGCCATGTCCATTAGTGCAACCATTTTGTAAAGGTGGCGTTGGTTCTGCATTTTTTTCATTGACTGAAAATAAAATTACATAGATAAGTTATCAGTTCAAATGCAACTGGCAAACAAACAGATTGATTGATTGGTTGGTTGATTAATTGCGAGCTTGTACTGGGACCAAACAAAAGAGGTCAAAAATAATGCACAAGTCGATTGCCAAATATGAATAATTATTGTATGTAAATACTATGAGAAACAATAAAAACAAAGTGTGCTGCTACGGAACGAATGTGCTAAAACACTAAAATTATTACATTTCTTGATTTTCGGCATCATTGCCCCATTCATATTTTCGGAGTAAAGAAAAGGAAACGAGTGATCGTTTTCAATCGTCAGTATGTACATACAAACAAACAACGAATGCATGAAATAAAATTTAAGTTAAATACATTCCTATCTATGTACATATATACATACCTAACCTACCTACTTCAATATATTTACGGTTCAGTTGTAAAGCCTGTGAGAAAATTTACTTAAGTAATGCGTATCTTTTATCTTATCATTATGTACTCACGCAAACATATATTAGTATTTATTTTTTTGGAAAGTAATGCACTGTGAGCACAATAGAATTTATACAATTTATGTAATTATAAATTTTAAATAGGGCTTATATATTTTTAGTATTAGGTATGTGAGGTCGTTTTAGATAAAATAACTTTTTTAAAGAAAAACATTTTTAACTTGCAGTGTAGGTATAGGTAGGCACATACTTCGTACTTGATTGGCATAGCGCATTAGCACAAATAGATAATTTTTTTTGAACAAATATTTGAAAATGATAGTACACGACGTATGTATGTATGTATCAATCAATCAAGGCTAATAATACTAAGATAAACTGGCTTCTAGAAAAAAATCGGGAACTTGAATGATTACTCTTGATCAACGCTCAAAATGGGGGTGTGAATTTGGTTATAACCATCTAAATGAATACCGCGTAAAATACATACATACATATATATATATATATGCAAAAATATCTCACGAACACAGCAAGAATGGCAAATAAATGACGCAATATAGTTTATAAATCAATTATATACATCAGATTAAATGTAAGTGCTTATTTAATAAATACCTTCTACTCTGATTTCATTTATTTATTTTTATATGTACCAAAACATTTATATATATATATATATATATATATATATATATATATATATATATATATATATATATATATTGATAATATTGTAAATCTTTGTTGAAATTGGCATTTTATAGGATACAAGGCTTGATTTAGTTCAGTTTAGTCTTTGTCTTTTATAAGTGAAGACCATGTTGCGAAAAATATATATATATATATATATATATAGAAATATATATATATATATATATATATATATATATATATATATATATATATATATATATATATAGATTCAAAATGACGAATTTTGAGACTACACGAACGAGGTACATTACAAAAGCGAATTAGCGAAATATTTAATATAAATAAGTCAATAATATCAAGAATGATTCAACGATATCGAGTAAGAGGGTCTATTAAAACAGCACTACGATCAGGGCGACCACGGAAAACGTCTCCCAGGGCTGATAAGCGTATTATTAAGATGGCCAGAACAGATCCATGGATAACAGCTTCACAAATCAGAGCAAATTTGAAGGACACTGTAACTTTTCGCACTATACAAAGACGCCTGGTAGGTAGGAGGACTATATAGCCGCAGAACTGCAAAAAAAATCCTTATTGACAAAAAAACAACGGACTGCCCGATTAGCATTTGCTAAAGAGCATCTGAACTGGAGCTTAAATAAGTGGAAAACAGTTCTATTTGTGCGACGTCCAGTTGGGCAGAGATTAAATCCTCGCTACTATCGGACTACTGTCAAGCATGGTGGTGGAAATGTTCTAGTGTGGGGATTCTTTTCAGGACACGGTATGGAACCGGTACACCAAATAAAGGGCATAATGGACAGATTTATATACAAAACGTTATGTTGCCATTTGCAGAAGAAGAAATGCCATTACGATGGATATTTCAACATGATAATGATCCGAAACATACCGCAAAAATAGTTAAAGAATGGTTTGCTGATAATAATGCCATGGCCATCGCACCTGATCTAAACCCAATTGAGAACCTTTGGGAGATTGTAAATAGAAAAATTCGCGAACATACTTATATGCACTAATGCCCCAACTCTATTTGCTGCCATTAGTGCAGCATGGAGTCATGTTTCTGAAAATAAAATAAACAATTTAATTTCATCTATGCCCCGGCGCTGTGATGCGGTGATTAAAAGTCAAGGATATGCCACAAAATACTGACATTTTATTATTTTTAACATATTTTTAAAGAGTTGCTTAACTTTTGTAGTTGTTAAATTCTACATCCTTACACTAATCATTATGTTATTTATTTAGTTTTAAAATTTATTTAAAAAAAGGTGTATTATCGGAACATCAATCTCTTAGTTAAATTTAGTCGTACAAAAATTTCCTCTCAGCGCATTCCAACTCTATAATTTATCGGGTTTTGTTAACTACTACGGCAGTTGCTTAACTTTTGTCCGACACTGTATATATATTTTTTTGTTTCCAATAGGCAGAAGAATAATTACGGGCATTATAAGTAACGTACAATTGTTCCAGTCTACTCTAACCCGACATCTGATGTATGATTTAAAATAGCGATGGGTGATGCGAGGTTCTGGGTTATTTCTGTACCGCAGTCACATATCACGTGATTACAGAAGAGATCACTGGCCCTTTCTCTAATTATCATCTTCTTCTGCGCATATATATATATATATATATATATATATATATATATATATATATATATATATATATATAATATATATATAAATATATATATTTACTTCATTCAAAAGTATCGTTGATATTTTAAATTCACTCATAGAGCGATGAATGAAATGCGATATTACGAATGATACTTGGTGCAGTTGATTTTAAATGAGAGCGTATTTACATTGTAAAATATATAATGTAATGTTATTTCTATTGGCACATAATTACTCCGTAATTCATCTTCCTATTGCTTTTTAATTTCGTACACATCTTTTTGAGCTGATACAATAGTGGTTATAGATTATACATATAGGCGAATTCACAGAAGAAGAACATTTTTGTGGCATGAATCATCACTACACTTCATATAATTACATGTACAAAAGTGTATGATTCATGGCACAAAAATGTTTTTCTTATGTGAATTCGACTATAGATACGTAATTTTATTTATCGACTCGCACCTCCCTTCAGAGACATCAACTAATTTTCGACATCTACATATGTATGTACATATGTATGTATCTACTTACATACATAGATAGGAATCTTATTGCAACAACAAGTGTAAATTATATTATACATAGGTAAATTGTGGAATGCCAATAGATTTTCATTAGACTTTGCATACTGTTTCTCTATTTATTAAATTTTTATTACCATACTGTCAAGATAATGAAGTATTTTTACTCCAAAAACAATAAGATGATAGTAAAACTTTCGATATTGTGTAATTCGAATGTGCTCATCGAAAAAATGAAACAGCAATACAAATTACCTGATCATTTGAAAAGTTATCGAGCAAATATGTTTATACACAAACAAGTAAATAAATATTACAGCTTATTTGCAATAGTGTATTAATAATAATAGTGGACATTATTTTATTTGCTACGAATACCTAGTATGTATAGTCGAATTCACATAAGAAGAACATTTTTGTGCCATGAATCATACACTTTTTACATATAATTATATGGAATGTAGTGATGATTCATGCCACAAAAATTTTCTTCTTATGTAAATTCACCTATATGTATGTAGGTACATACATGAAGCTTTTAAAACATCAATGAGAAAAAGAAACTTGCATACGTACATACATACATACATATATATATATCTCATACGAGCTGAAAATATTGTGCATCGTCTTCGAAGTTGAATCATGTACAATATCTCACACAGCAGGTTTTATAAAAAAAATTAAAACATATGTTACATGTGTAGTGTAGCAACGTAGGGGTGCATAAAAAAGAGTCAACTCAGAAGCAACTCAAAATCCCTCAATCCATTAGTCCCCATTCCGACGTAGTGTTAGTGATATACATACGTACATGATAACCTCTACAGATAAGCCAACAAGAAAATAATCTTAAAACGGTTGCATGAACAGAAAGCGCGGAGGTTATTTACAAAAGATCTAACATGATAATTACAGGAGCCGAGAATAGCTAAAATATTATGCATACATGCACCTACATACATATAAATAAATAAATAAATAAAAGAGTTTACCTCTATTTTAAACACAGTTTTAACAAAACCTCAGGCGCATTTGTTTGGTGTTGTTTTAAAAATACATCAAGAACGCATATAAATGTCAAATGCGAATCATTTTGAATGTAACCTTCAAATGTACGTTTTTACACGTTACTATGGATACGTTATACATACATACAAGTACGGAATTAAGCCACGAGCGTCGCAAATGTTAATTTACATATTTTATCAAAATATGTATTATTATTATAAACAAATGACATGATTTATTATTTGTTAAGCTATGTGCATAGGTAATAAATTCGAGAGTCTATCTATATATTATTTACAATGTAAATTAGAATGCCTATAAATATAAATAATTTTACATATTTATCGCAATTGTAACACTATCTTTTATTTATACCGAAGGTTATATTTAAAAAATAAATGAATAATTTCATCCAACACTAAGTTTTAGGTTCACAAAGAAGATAAAATATTAGTTAGGTAATGATATTGTACATATTAGTTAGTATGTTCGCCAAAATGATAAATGTTTTCTATGTATGTATATGTAATACATGCTCCCAAATAAAAGAAGCTTTATTATAGAAATACTCCAAAGAACGTATGTATATTTTAAATCATTCTCAGTGTAGAATTTAGTTCAATCACTTTTTTATATGGCATCAGTCCGTCCGAACCATTCAAATGGAGAACTATTTTATAGTCTCAAGTCCATTCGATAAATAAATATAAGTTTATTAATGAAACGTAATACTTGGCCTCATGTATGTAAATGCTACAATAAACAATACTATTTTGAATAACAGTAGTACATACATACATACATACATACATACATACATATATATATATATATATATATATATATATATATATATATATATATATATATATATATATATATATATATATGTATATATATATATACTTATGATGTTACGTACTTGGGTCAATTGATAATAAGGGTTTGGTAAAGATAGTAGTTCATCTGGAAGCTCGAAATTCGTGCAATATATGTATGTACATCATAACAGCACCGGGCGCCGGTCATCATATCATTAACAATCAAATCACCATCGTGTTGATTGTTGAATGACATGCATAACTGTACTAATCTACAGGTTTAATTGAAATGGATTAGTACGTTGAATTGCATCAGATCTATTTCGCCCCAATCTTACAAGAAAATTGATTATTTCACGTAGGAAATTGGAACACTACTCTATGGTCGAATACGTAACCATTTTCGTTTGAATACACATAATACATATATATATATATATATATATATATATATATCGTATATATTAGATATATATATATATATATATATTATATATATATATATATAATATATATATATATATATATATATATATATATATATATATATATATATCTATATATATATAATATATATATATAATATATATATTATCTATATATATCTATATATTATAATATATATAATATATATATCTATATATATATATATATATATATATATATATATATATATATATATATATATATATATATATATATATAGATATATATATAATATATATATATATATATATATATATATATAATAAATATATCATATAATATATATATATATATATATATATATATATATATATATATATATATATATATATATATATTTCGTTATAGTATACTGTGTTGAAACATGTGATAATTTGAGTTATGTAACTATACAAGGCCGCAAATAAATTTCAATATACTAGCAATAATAAGGTAAATTGAGCAAGATTATGTTATAATAAATTAAGTACTAAACCTTTTTTCAAAATAGGAGCTGATTCACTCGAGCTGGAATTTTCGTTGGTATTTTCAATAGTTGTATGTCCGTTTTGATTCGCGGTTTCACTGACATCGGTGCCCAAAGCCATTTCACGAGATCCTATCACAATTTAGCACGTTTTGGTAAATAGTTATTGCACACACAAAAAAATCACTCGACTGAATTTCCACCGAAGACGTAAAACGCACCCTCTCTCTTAGCTTAGCACCACAGCACACTATTTTACTTTAGTTCGACGCACACCACGTGCGTCTCAGTCGAAAGAACTGCAAGGAGATTCCTTCTGATTGGCTATCATTTGATATTACAGTGTTGCCACTCAAAAATCCCCTAGTAATCCAACGTTGAGGTACTAAAATCACTAGATGTTAGATTAGTTAGAAACTTCACATCAATAAATTTTGACATTTCGATTTCATCAATAACGTTTAACGATTTTTTGCTCATTTAAAAGGTAAAATGAAATATACGCATTGTATTATTATTATTTCAATAGTTTTATTGCTAATATGTAGGCTATGAATGACCAACTTGTTCTTTATTAAAATAACTATTTTGTGATTACATCATATATAACCTACAATATGGTATTGATGAATTTCATTCATTTTAAAGGAAATTATGGTGTTCATTGGTGCATTAAGAGCAGTTTCTCTGCAGAGTGCAAAAATGCGTGTGCCTTCTATTAAATTTCGTAAAGGTTTGCCTGTAGCAGGACATGCATCCTCCGCTGCAGCTCCCCAAGTATTTATGATAAATAATTGACCAATCAAAAATTACGTGTTTATATAAACATTAAACAAATTTTCTTTTAAATAGACAACTGCTGGAAGCCAAGCTCGTCCTAATGTTGTTTATCAAGAATTACCTGCCCGATTTTGCAGACAACCTATTAGTGTAGAAGAAATGGAATATATAAATCGCGGAGGACCTGCCTAAAAATTATATGTACTTAACTTACTTAATTAAATGAAAATGTAGAATAACATGTACATAACTCTTATTTATAATAATATTACAGTTATTTCAACCTGTCTGAATGATTACCGATACAACGCATATTGCATTTGAATATTATATCTAAGTTCTAAAAATTACTGCATACATGTATGTGATACAATTTCAATGTACACATATTTAAATCATTATTTTATGCGATAACAAATTATATACATATATATATGTTTAATAATATGGTACTTTAGACATCTCTGATTTGATAGTCTTCTTAAAACGAATTTCTTTCTCATATGCTTCAGGATGATTAGGAACAAATCTCAACAAGCCAAATTTTTCAAATTTGGCATCTTTAAAATTGATACTGGCAAAACTTGAGATTATTTTGTTTTTCAACTCTCCTAGAAACAAAATCATAGCTACTATGCATTCTAGTTTGCCATCTGTTTACATACCGTTGATGCGATTGTTGATTACGATGGCGTACGGTGCGTATGGGCCAAAACTGCTCAAAACTACAATATCATTGGCGCCATTGTGTAAAAATCTTCGGTTACAAACGAGTGATGATGCATCCACGGTGGCGACATCTACTTGTTTTGTTAAAACCATATTTACGGCGGCCAAATGGGAAAATGCTCCTATTACAAAACGAATTGAACTTGTTAAACCAAATAAGGTTGATTGTTTTAATTATATAATTATTACGATGTGTCGACCCAAAAAACGTGATGTTTTCTCCAAGTTGTTGAAGTGCATTGAGCATGATGCCATTAGCGAGTGACTCTTCACGGACACAAGCCCAACGACATCCGCGTAAATCTAGGATCGCATTTACGCTGTGTTTTCTAATAAATCAAACAAACAAATCACTACACCGCTTATGTTTACATTCTTAGTTCAATGATTAAGATCGAAATGATGCGAATAATATACATTCGAAATGAAATTATACATGAAGCTAGCAAAATAAATCTTATTGTGGTAATGCCTCAATTTCTATAGTATTTAAAAATAATATAGTATCATTTCTTTAGTTTGTAATGATTTATCTTGGGATTAAAGTTAATTTTGTACAACAAACATACAAGTCTAGTATTTATGCCAGTGCTTTCACATCAGACGTCGATTAAGAATTCAACACATAAAAGATTTGACCTACAATTTATCGGAATGGACAATCACGTCCACATAGGTTCCTGCAGTAGTGTGATGCTGTTGATCATTTTTCGGATGTCTGAATATCGGTGTAATGGGTAATAGTTCAGCGAACGCGTTCTTTTTTTCCATCAGCGCTATGTAACCAGACGATGGCATAAATGATATAAGAAACACACAACAGATCGCGCTACCTATTAACTGTTACTTCTCACTTACATTTACCAATAACATATTAGATTAAAAGGTACTCATGTATAATAACGAAACAGATCCTTCCAACGTTTCTATTGGGAAATGATGAATCGGTTCGTTCTAAATACATTTGATGAAGTCTGTAGCCGTACTATTACGACAACTTGACAGACCCGGAACCGTCTGATCCCAAGAAGGATTCTTTTGATTCAATATGAATATAGTGTCTCTAATCCAACATCATATATCAATTGAAGATTGAATGCATGCCATTAGATGGAATGGACATGAAGTTTATGTATGTATGTATGTACGTACGTATGTGAAGACTTGTTTTCTTTTTTTAATTCTAGAAAGTGAGGGAAATTTTGCAATTCCTCTAGAGTTGGCTTGTAAAATAATTAATTATAATAATGAATGGGTGTTTTGAGATTACACTTTTAAGTCTCTAACTATGAAAATAAATCATTGATATTTTTACCTATGTCGGTTAGGTTGCTTTGAAACGGATCCAATATGTCTTCGGAAAATCCGTCTGATCTCCACTCATATTGCAGTGTAGTTTGATATTTGGTATTTTGTTCTAGCACTTCTAAAATGTTTTGAAACAGTTCTACGGGGATGCTTGGACACAAATAAGTCACTATACGTAATTGTGGGATTGACATGATGTTTCACGGCAATACCATTGAATACTGAAGCAAAATACTGGCCTGGCGAGTGTATGATTTTCCGCAAGTTTTCAAACAGATCACGTTGCAGCTTATCCGTGCAGAAACTGGACTGGCCAGTGGCCATTCTACGAGTAGAAGCCATTGTTCGTGTTCGCACGCTGTCGGCCACCGACCAGTGCGTGATAGCCATACGAAATGAACACTCTTCACTCAGAAGTTATGAAAGTGATAACAGCACCGACAAATAACTTATGCTATAAATTAAACAGCCATTTATCTTAATAAAACAGAATACATTTCGGATCGTCGCGTCGTAGCAATTCTTTTCCTATTCAATGCAGCCAAGTTAAGTTGGTTGCATACTTTAGTGAATACAAATGTGAGAGTGAAAGGGTTCCATTCCAAGGGATACCCTTTTATGTTAGCGGGAACACTGACTATTATTTATAACCAATAAAGGAGTATTAATTGTAGATCCGGGTCAATTGTTTCACTGTTCTGTTCGAAATGAATCTAGATCCGGTTCGTCCTGTCTTGTCGGTTGTCGTGCCACTGACCGGTTCAAACGGACGAAAGTCCCACCGACCCGTTAAAATTCGGTCGACGAGGACGTTCATCCGTTCGCAACGTTTCAGCATCGATAACATCTTATAATAAATCAGAAAGTAATTAATTTTGTAGAAACATATTTTACAAATATGGTTTTGTTTACAAAATTAAATACGATAACATATTTTAGCTCGATTCACGCGGCACAGATGAAAAATCAATTTGTATTTCTTTAAGAAAATGCATCAACTTTATTTGGTATATTCATTTCCGGAATAGTTTATAGTTGCCGAAATTCTAATATAATTTGCACTTTTCAAGGTTATCAGAAACCCTCAGCACTTCACTAACAATAAAATAAATGACCTATCCAAGTTAGAATATTTGAAAATAGTTGCACTGTCGCGAACATTTGTCACTAGTAACTTGATGGCAACAAAAGCGCGCTATTCATTAAACCTAACTAGGACCGGCCGCAAAGTGTGCAAGAACTCCGCGAATGTCGATGACGGACTGGACTGGACTGGAGCCTGTGAACAGAACTGGCAGGCAAAGGCAGTCAGCTGTGGTGGCCACCTTCTAAGAGCCCACACTTGTCGATGTGGGTCACTATCACTGAGGCCCCGCGGACTCAGATCAACAACGCCGTTTTCCGCCTGTCTACCGTATCGCTATTTTAGGTGAAATGCACGCAACCACATACCATTACGACGCTATTATTCTATCTAAGGCACCAACAACATACACGGATTTCTATATTCATCATCATATTTTGTTCTCTTGGTTAAAACAACAACAACAATTTATTTATTGTATCTGCATTACTATATATGTAATTGTTATTTTGTTATGTATGTATGCATTTACATTCGGAAATCAACACGCAAAATTACAGTTTGGATCACATGTATATATGTTTGTATGTACTACTAATACTAACAACAAAACAAATGATAAATTGTTGGCATTTGTGTTTGTACCAAAGGAATTTTTTTATAGAACGTGCCGTAACTTAATCCGAAATAAAATATTTTCTGACATTCATGATGCGAACCAGCGTACAGCAAATGTTTTTGTTTGAGGAATGCGAAAATCGGGGCCTACTGTTACTGTTAGTATATGTATGTTTGCTGTACCTTCACATATCTTGATATGTAGTATGTATGTACTACATACATACCGTGTAGTTGATATAATTATGATATATGACACACATGTATGCACATACATACGTATTATACCTGACCGATGATGTCACTTCGGACTGTGTGATCTCAACCAACCGAGCATCGTGTTATCATCTCTACGTCACTGTAATCCCAATCGCACCGACATCGCCTACTTGATCGCTCCGAAAGGAATGCTAACTGATTTACCTTTATTGATTGTTGCAACACAATGCTTTGCTTACTTTTGACTATCATAAGTTAAAATTATAAATAAAATGTTATTTGTTTATTTTATTCAGATTCTCCACGTTTTTCAATGTAAATGAATCAGTAATATGTTTACTTTACTACAACCTCTATTAAACAAAAGCAACATTTAAATAGGATACCTATTACTAAATATTCCGCACTCATTGGCAAGAATTATATGTATTTGCTCACATGTTGTATCATTTGCAAGGAGCTGATTCGTCATCGATTCTTTTTAAACTGTCGCCCCTTCCAACTATTGGTTGATGTGCTATTTGTTATTAGATCACCAGGTGTTTTATGTTTTTTCTTACATGACTCCGAATACACTAGCAAGGTGTCGGCATTATACTTTATTTATTTATTTACATACGTATAATTTACACATATTTGTATCGTACATACATATGTATATATGTACACACATACATATATACAACAAATACATACATACGTATATATATATACATGTAAAAAGAAGTATGAAGTCGAAACAGTAGACATGTTACACTACAAATAAAATACACGAGCAATGATGTAATTATATTACATTTCTAACGTTGAAAACAGTAGAAATAATAATAAGATTAGAATCCCGTAAATTAAAATATATTAAAAATAAAAAAACTAGAGCTTCAATACCTAGTTTCAAAAAAGTCAAGTCAAACTTTCGGATTTAAAAGATATTGCAATTTACACTATAAATATACATATAAGCGAATTCATATAAGAAGAACATTTTTGTGGCATGAATCATTACTACACTCCATATGATTATATGTAAAAAGTGTATGATTCATGCCACAAAAATGTTCTTCTTATATGAATTCGACAATACATATGTATACACGACATATGTATGTATGTACACCTCCGAACATAAGTCTTGTCCCTTTATCGCCACCTAGCAACCAGCATTGTATGATTTTAATGCAAGTTATTCAGCACGTACTAAATCAGTTAAATTGCGTAGGTGAATCCATATCATTCGCTTATTATGGTAGGGTGGACTTATGTTCGAAGGTGTACATAAATGCATACCTACAGATACATATGTATATACATATATACATATATATATATATATATATATATATATATATATATATATATATATATATATATATATATATATATATATATATATATATATATATATATATATATATATATATATAATATATATATATATATATATATATATATATCTTATTGTTAGCGATAAAACATTTTTTTTACTGGTGTTTTTCTGATTATGTAGTATATAAATTGATATTCTACGCAATGAATAATTGTATTAATTATAAGTGCCCTTGGTATAGATTACACAGAATGAATCAAAAACCCTGTGGCAGTTTGACTTTTGACATAAAAATCACGAAAAACTTGTTCTACAATGAGTAACATACTGGTTATGATGCAAACTACTGAAAATAGCAAGCCACGTACTGATTTGCAAGATATTACTCATGCCATGTAGTGCCAGCGACTGTGCCATGTCGGCCATCATCATGATTGACTATATAGTCACCAAGCATGCAAAAGATAGCAGCAATAAACGGCTGCAATTGTGTTGTCTATGCGTAACGGTGACCCTGGTATTGCATATACACAATATGACATCAAGGAATTGAACATCTCGCTGTTTATCATATACATGGATCCTGCGACAAAGGAATCGTAATTTTGTCAGTAAGCAAAGCAAAACAGTGGCAAGTCCGCGAGAGTTTCTGTGTCAACGTTCGACCTTGGGTTCGCGTTATTTCTAGGTCAACTAACGAGAGGGGCAACGAGACGAAGCGGTGGCGAGTGATAGTGTAGTGTAGTGTACGCATTCTTTAATTCCTCTGATTACCGGTTTACTTAGACAATTCTAATCGGACGCCGCGCCGGCCGATGATCGGACATTCACCGCTCGGCCTCAAGATCATCACGATGCGACGATAAGGAGGATCCGTCTTTTCTCTTCTAAATTATTGCGGCAGCAGTTCCGGCTTAAAAATCAGTTGTCAGCAGTATGAAGCGTGTGCATGAATGTGCGCGATCACCTGCACGCTTTCTGTGACGTAATAATGGTCATCTCTATAAATAGACGGTGAGTCGATGCGCTGATCCCTCTCCTGCGTGTCACATCGCCAGCATACCCATCAAGGTCGCCAAACGTCTAGCTACTAGCTAGCTGCATAGCTACTGAAACGGGAGGAATATGCACTTGATGTGATCACTAACACAATTTACGATATACTACATATGTACATACATACATACATACACACATACGTACAACGCAGATATACATATGTAGGTTCCTGTGTGACCCCGCCTTATATTTACAGGATATTCGAAGAAAAACAGAAACTATTTGCCAATTGCCACTCATGTGCTTTAATTTAAATCTCAAATAACTGTTTTCCGTGGCAGTAAACCTGTTGAAAAAATATCACTGCCCAAAATAGAATCAATTTCTAAAATTAAACAATTTCTAATTTAAACAAGAAGAACTAGAATTAAAAATGTAACATATGTACATTCAAATATATTTTTATGAATGGATCATCCATCCATAGCCAACATTTTAGAGAAAACAAAGTTCTAATAACAGGCAGGTGGCTGAATTAAAAATAACTAGGATGTAGGAAATGGTTCACCATAGAAAATAATCTAACACCAGAAATGAATAAGACCGCTTACGAACAGGGACTGTATAACGTATTTCGGAACGGGAAGTACATATACATATATACCTACTATAACGAAATAAATGAGACTAGATAGCTCCTTCGGATAGAGAGTTCATGTTCACCATCTGTTTAGCAAACAGTGAAAACAACATGAAACGTATAGTCTAGACTGGCTCAGCAATCAACTATCTTTTATGAATACACCGACCAATAATGCAATAATTTTTGACTGTGGCATTTTGTCCAGAAGTGTCCGATAATACAAGTGGTAATCAAAAAATATGTATTGCATATATAAATAGAATCATCGGTTATTATAGACATAAAAGCAGTGCACCAATACAAAAAGCATACCTGATTATTATTAAGTATGTAGTTCTAAATTAATTTCAAATATAAGAAACTAAAGAAAGTAAAAAATGTTGATGAAAATTCGCCGAATTGATAACCGAAGATAACTGTTGTTGTCTAGCTGAGAGTTGAGCCGACGACGCCGTCCGAATTCCAACACCCTCGTGTGGAATGGGGTCGATCACAACGAACAAGCCGGAACCGTTGAAAGCAAAGCACACTCGGTCGGTGGATGACCTTTGCGCGGCGCAGAGGCACTACATTGCATTCCACTGTCTGTCAGGCCATCCCCGCAGTCTTATCCGCCAACCGTCACACATAGATTAGAGTACGAGAAGCATCCATGCTGAGCCGCGCGCATACTGTCAAATATCGCGGTCATCAGACACACACCGTCAGATACCCACGTTTATACATCATATCCATATACCCACACACGCATAGATAGTATAAAGTAAAATCGAATCTAAATGTTTTGACACTTTTCTGAAAAAAATCATCAATATACATATATGTATAATTATAGGTAGTATACGAGTACACCAAAACGGACATTGCTTTACGTTATGGCAGTGACCAAGAACACTCATAGTAAACTCAATTACGGAAATCTTTGAAATTAAGTCATACAACTCGAAAATCTCATTACATTCTCAATTTGGCTGAAGATATTCGAAGTTTTAAATCTTTGAAAGGTGGACCACTTTGGTGTAATGGCTTGGATTCTAATCCAAGTGAAGACACGGAGATTGCAAATGTGTTATTATATACACACTATATAGTAACCTTACTCCAAAGCTCGCACAAACCTTCGTGATTGGGTGTAACTCCCTGGTCCTAGGCGAAATATACCAAAAATACAAATAAAAAGATGTGGCACACATACTTTTTATTATTATTATAATAATAATTTTTTTTTTCATGATTATTACTTCGTATAAGTTAA
The DNA here is from genome assembly GCA_018344505.1 of Nebria ingens riversi. Taxonomy (NCBI): domain Eukaryota; kingdom Metazoa; phylum Arthropoda; class Insecta; order Coleoptera; family Carabidae; genus Nebria; species Nebria ingens. Next base: position 411,931 of record JADQWA010000530.1, read on the forward strand.
AAGTCAGGATAATTAATATACTATTTAGTAACTCTTTCAGTTTTGTTAATATCGTATATTATTGTACTAATAATAAAATAATGATATCGCAAAAAAGTATCGATATTATAATAATATAGGCTTTTAATTTTTTTTTAGAATATTCTAATACTATATTACCATTGAACCATTGTTTTTATTAACGACTAAACAAGTACTTTTATCATAGAGCACATTTATTCTTGTATTTTTCATAATCAAATGTATTTTACATACTTCTTTAACATTGCAATATAAACCGAGACAAACAAACATACATACATACATACACTCACATGTATCTATCTATACCAAATTAATGGGAGAGATAGATAAATAAATAAATAATAAACTATATCAAAAATTTTAATAAAGAAATCATTTGCGTTTCTTACATTTAGCTCTACCTCGCCGTCGTCGCGTTGAGTTGCTTCCCTCTGACTTCTTAGCGGTACGTGCCTTTGGTGCAGGAACAGTGCCCGGTCGTTTGTACACTAAAAGATGCTGTTGCACTAGCTCGGCTAGTTTCTGTTGTTCGGCCAACATGGATAGAAATGTGCAGATGAATTCGTCGTAGTTGTGCGTTCTTCTGCAATCGTCCACCTGCGTTCATTCATATTTGAACAATGATATTCGTTTTGATAAAAATTAATCGCACCTTACCTTATATTTATTCCGTTTATCATTCTCATCTTTGAGACTTATTTCACAGATACAAATCTCATTTTCTAAATTCCGTAACAAAGCCAGTAAATCTTGCGGCGCAAAAGAATGCGGTTCAAACAGCTCTGGATACTTTTTATCGGCAACCACCGTCTCGCCATCGTTGGTCTTTACGCGTGCATGGCCCACCGCACTCAGACAGATTTTCTTTTGCGTCGCATTGCCATCACTCACTAGACGTTTGCCGTTCATGTTAATATCAGACAGCCTCGGTAACATATCTTTATCATCGTTTGCCACTCGAATGACAACAAATTTTTTGAAATCTTTCGTACAAGTTGGACTACCTTGTGCCAAACCCCAACTCCAAGCTTGCGTCGGAGAATTGAACGCCGAACCTACCTCCGATGATGTATCTGTACTGGAGCTACTAGGAGCGGGAGAAGTTTGTATCGTTAACGGAGTGGAGTAATCGATCGGACAAAGTAGTTTTATTTTAGGTTGATCCAATTTTGTAACACTGTCTTCGGTTTTCTTCTCATTGGACATTGACGCAACTATATCGAGAATTCTTGTTTTATTTTCTGCGTTCTCGGTATGTTCTTTACTTTCTGATTTCGTTTCAGCGGAATTCTCATCCTTCTCCACTTTTATATCCGGATGCTTGATTTTCATTAGCTGCTGCAACGCATCTAATACTATTTGTTTATTAGTTTTTAGCATTTTTAATTTATGCGTTATTGCTAATCGTCGATCTGGTACTACGGCCATTAAATTAAACCGAATATCATGATATTGTTCACCGGTGGCAACTCCTAAACGATCACTCATTACTTGCCGAAATTTTTCTGTCCAGTCTTCATCGTCTCCCTGTTAAAATCAGATAATAGCATTGCAACTAGGAATTCAATATAAAATATCATGCCCGTTGTTCTGTACGAATGAAACGATTTTTCTTACCAGGGCCCCTACTGGTCCATGATCGATTGGAAATGGTTTCAGTCCATCCAGTTCAAATAAACGTCCGTTGATCGGAACATAGCTCACGAAATGAAACGCTTCCCCAGTGAATCTACCTGTACTAACGCCACTAGATTTGTCTAGCCTACGTTTTGCTTGCGGCATAGCATGGGAATTGTGGGCACAAGCTAATTCGGGCGTATTCCCAATTGCCCAACCTTTATTCTCTGGGCACATGCCGGAAGTGTGAACTTTCAATCGACCCAAAGTTTCGCCCAAATGCAAATTCGAACAATTTAACAGCACGGACAGCAACGCGTGTGTTGCACAACTATTCGGCACCACTTGTTGCGCAAAAAATAAATTATTAACTACATCTTCATCCTTAACAAAACACTCCGTTTGATCGACTACTTTTCGCCGTGATCTACGCTCTTCGATCCAACGAAATAAAAATATAAAACCGTACACTGGACCTTCGATTGGTTTCTGAAGATCGTAGATTTCTTCTACTTGTACTCCTTTTACACCAAAGTCTTCCAGTAGTAATGTAAATAAACCCGGATCACTCTCAAGTTCTAACCAACCTTCAGTCAAGCGATTTATGTCTACAGGCATTTTATTGTGCAAAAAAGCAATTTATACTATAGCTACACATTACCCAAATCTGTATTTGGGTATTACGAACAATATAAATATTTTTCCTTGCAACCAAACAAACATGCAAACGATATATACATAAATATAATTTTGTGTAATCGACGTTTTGAATATTTGATCAATAAAACGAATTTCACCACCAAACTGCTAGTTTATTATTCGACATTCCCCTCGGACTGTTCAGAATCTATAACACAGACAGATCATTAGAGAGTCGCATAATCTAATAAACGTCAAACAGTTAGTCCGCAGATTCACAATGAGCGTTAGTACATAACGCAATACGTAACCATAATGTAGAACTAGAGAAGAACAATGGTTGTATTTACAATGCCTTATGCGTATGCAGTTACGTAAGAGAAAACGTAAAGTTGAACTTGAAATTAGTTCAACTTTATGCAAATGTCATGTACTATATGACGAACAGCGCATATGCAAACATGTGCAACGTTCATATTTACATGTTTTTATGATTTGAATGTGAAAATGATTGACACGGAACTATTAATCAATTTAGTCTGGAGTTTTGAGTGTTTATATAATAAGAAACATAAAGATGTATTGAGAAAAGAAAATAGGTAAAAGTGAGTCTTAGGAGGGCCACTGACGTATGTCAAAAAAAAAAGCATAACCGCTGAAGGATAGTTCTAGATAGTTCATCGAAAGGGTTTTCTTGATCTGGAAACTCTCCACATTTTTTACGCTGCCTACTAACAGGCCTAAAGCCTATGTCACATCAACATGATTCTGTTCGATGTATCATGAAACGTGTTTTGTGTGACGAAAATAGAAGCGCCGCTATTTCCATCGTACAGAATCATACCAAACACTTGTTGCTGGTTTCCCGACGATTGGTGTGACGTTTTATATAGTTTGAGTGTTTGACAGTTAAGCGAAACAGTAAATATCTGTTGTTATATTTCTTTCTTTTAGCAAAACAAAAATATCTTCGTAAAATAATTTTTCTAAGCGGTATTTCAAAATTAAATATTTAAAATGCTGCGTTAAAAGTAGTGTGAAGTTGTGTCTAGTACAGAATAATCAGAAGAATACAACAGTTCATATGATTTGTGTTATACCAGTGTGACACCAGTTGTACACTTTTCGTAATACAAAATACGTTTCAAGATACATCGAACAGAATCATGTTGATGTGACATAGGCATAACTCACCATCGTCTTTTTTTTTTTATATGTATGGTCATTTCGCATCTTTTTGTAGTAATAAATTAAATGACAACAACAAAAAACTATTTTACTCTAATTTAAAAAGTACTAAATTTAAATTTCTTACGTTACGGTCATTGTGAACATACGTAATACATGACCATATTTTTTGTTACACACTTCTTACGGTTACGCTCATTGAGAATTCGGACTTACAGTTTTCACCATCGAGAAAAATACAATGCAATTCAATGGTAAAACTGTCTTTAGTGTCTTGAAGGCTAGTTCACCGAAAGTGTTTGCTATTTGCTTGATCTGTCCCTCATCCCTTCGACCTAAACTTTGCCTGGTTTAAGGAGCAACTACCGTATTTTGACTATCTTTCTCCATTCAAACAAACTTCTTTTGATTCATTCGAATTCATCATATACGTTTTTCTATTCCGTTTGCTCACAACTTTGCTTTCGCGCAACTCATTCTCAATCATATTTATCCACTTATTCCGAGGACGAGTCCTGCATTCTTTCACCATTCATCTCGCTCACGTAAATCTTCAAATACAACGAATTTTAAAAAATGGTACATATACATATAATAAATCACAGAATTCTAGAATAACTTCAATAACATTCATACATATCTTTTTATTAAAGAAGTATTACAAAATATAATTTAATAATTGAATCATAACACTTTCTAAACGATTTCTGAATACCTCATCTTCATCAAACAGTTTACATACTATAGTACTTCTATCGTACAACATAAAATCGTCAAATTTCGCAGAATCAGATAGCATATCTTTCGAGAAATCCGGATTCAGATACACAATCGTACCAAACATAGCAGATTCTAATAATGATGCTGGTTTATAATATTCACAACTTTCCAAAAATTCATCTTTATGTAGTATTTGATCAGGATTTAGATGATGACGTTTCAACTCGGTCGCAAATGCAGAGTAATAGATATCAACTAGCTGTAAGAAGTATTTTTGATGGAATTCTTCGGTTGTTGTTAAGAAAAGAAACGTTAGGAAATCAAATGCTGGAGGTACATATCTAGCCATTTGATAATCAACCAAAATGCACTGTTTAGGAACACCTGTTTCGGTGTATTTAAACATAATATTATTCGACCATAAATCTCCATGGTTTATAACATTTCTATAGATTTTTGACGGATTTATATACTGCTTCGTGTCTTCTACTAACGTATAGATTGATTTCGCAACATTTTTATGTTCGAATCGTTTAATTTTTTTGCAAATGTTAATTAAAGTTTCGGTTGTCATTTTCATCCACTCATTTCTTGGATGTCCTTGAATGTACGAAAAAGTAGTTTCAAATAGCATATGCCCATAATGCTCTTTCAGTCGAAACTTTAAATGTTCGTTGGAATGTTCTTCTTCAATGATTATTGATGCAGCATGAAAACGAGCCAAAGTCTCTGCCACACATTTACTATGTTCAAAATCTAATGTTTGTGATTTGTCTTTCAAAACCACATAGCCTTTCAACGATAAATCTTCCAAAACAATATGCGAAGTAGGGCTTACCAAATAGCATGTTGGTGAGAATGGTTCTTCAATGCAAGATTGTAATTTCGAAAATAGTTCCTTATATAAAAGAGCTTCTTTTTCAAAAACTCCAATGTTTACTACATATTCTCTATGCGCTTCTGTATCACTTGGAAGTGTTTTCAGGAAGAAATTCAAAGCACTTATTTTTTGCGGACTGTTGACCGTTATTTCCAGCCTAGAATGTTCACCCAGAAATCCCAAAGGCTCCTCACCAAGTGGTATTACTTTATGACATATAAATTGTAACTTTTCATTCAGAAATTTGTTGATTATTTTCAAACAATCTTGTTTGGAAACTACACAAGTTGCCATGTCTAACTTCTGTATTGTAAAAGTTAAATAGAACGTTATATATATATATATATATATATATATATATATATATATATATATATATATATATATATATATATATGTATGTCGCACTTATATAGGTTTAGTAGATTAAAATATCATATATTAAACGGTCCGAATTAGAACGTTTATTTATTTTATGATAATAGGTAAGGAAACAGCGTAATAATGATATTCTGCATGACAACAGGTATTTTTCCATACATACATCACATAATATTCCACAAAAATGAAGTGAAGTGTATAAATCGTACAATTTACAATGTTTCTTAATCGTCCATATTGTAGTTGGGTGCCATGGCAAATAATGCAAAAATGTAATTTGCCTCAAATGCTTCACGTGTCTGTGATGTAATCTTCGACACACGATACTCGACTATTATTATTATTAAAAATATTCGTGTATTGATATAAAAAATATTCATTCTACTTTAATTTATACTGCATTTTTCTATAAGCTATCATTTCGAACTATTGCAAAAGTACTGTCTCAAAACTAGGTACGATTGGGTGAAAGAAAAATATACATTTGAAGTAAAAGGAAAGTTGCTCTAATGAAGAATGATTAAAATAGATTTTTAATTCTCCAAATATTACTTACAAGTGATTTTAGTCTATTAAAGAATATGTCCAATTCAATGGTTCAGCCATAACTGCTTTCAAATTTGCTTTCTTTGCTTTAGCAGGCAAATGATCGGTATTTAATTTGATATTAGGAGTTTTTCTGGTTTTTTTCTCAGATTCAGAGTCAGAATCTGTTTGTACAATCTCCTGCTCACTTTCTTGCACATCGTCTTCGACGGTTATATCTGTGTGGCCCCTTTCCTTCATAATCAGCGAACGTAATACGGAATTGCAAAGAAAACGCATTGGTGCCATTGTATGAATTGGAGGCTCGAGTAACTATGAAAAATAAATGTACATTTTATTAATCAGGATAAGTAAATAGTAAATTTGTATATCTAGTCAGTAATGCAATTCCTTATTAAACAATTCAGTATGTATACCTATTACTGATCAAAATTTTAAAGGAAAATGTTTATACATAAGTTTCTTTACAATTTTAGAAGCAACAACTAATTAGATCAAAATGAATTGGCCAATTGAATTATTTACGCAACTCCCGTGGTACTTTTACATATGTATTGAACTTATTGCTGATTGCAGTGTGCGATGAAGTTTATAAGCATTATAAGAACATATACTCAGTATGTATTTATTTTTCTCACTAACTATTTACTTTTGTTAGCAACGGGTAGAAAACTATAACGCCAAGCGTGTAGGTGTCTGAGAGACAATGAGTACATTACTACATTTCCGGTCAGTTGTAGTGGCGTAAACATAGTCGTTTCATATTTCGAAATATGTACCCTCGTTTATTATGATTGTACATATGTAGTGAATTGAGTCGCAAATATAAAGCAAGTAGCAAGCGTGAGCGTAGGTACATACATGCGTGCATACTCTAGTAACTGGGTCAATTTTAATTTAATAATCTGCACCCTGGTGGCGCCGATTCACAAACTATATAACTATCACAATCGGCTCATTCTCGTCCAGACATAACACATTCTTCTCAAAGAGTTTAAATATGCCTTTTTATTATTATTTCTTTAATTTGAATTTTGCTGCCAGGAATAAAAGAAGATTGAATATAAATATTTCGCATAATTGTCGAGGATTTGCAATTCGCAAAACTTTATCTCATAATACATTTCAAAACAAAGTATTCTGGAATGATTTCTACAAAATATAACTCAAAACAAATTGTTTTCTTGGAACAGCAGATGAATAAACAACAACACGAAACAAAAATATTAAATCAAAGTTCTAATTAAAAATTGTCAATATCTTGTAAACAAAACAATAATATACTAAATATAATATTGTTTATAACATAGTAAATATTTAGTTAAGTAGATTATTAAAAAAAAAAAAAACATTAGTGCATATTCTTTTACAAATGCACTACTGCACATTCAACAGTAACGTCGACACTGGCATTCCTACTTAATTCCAATTACGCATTATTTTTCATTATAATTCCCAACTGAAATTCTTATTTATTTAACAAAAATAATTGAGTTGGGCATATCAATTTCGGTTAGAAACAAATATCAATTAATATAATTACTTAAGTAAACAAAACAGAGAAAGGGGTGCTGGCGGTCACGTTTGCCTGTGATGGGTCATCGTTCGATGTTGATGAGTGTTAATAATAAACAAGTTAGATGGTAATGTTGCACAAGATTGTCACGTATAACAAATGCAACGACAAAGGGAATGAGAATCTCCTGTTGCAATCGAAACATATTATGTAAGCAGCACAACAAGGAATACAATATTAGGTCACTCATCCACTGACCGATATATTACACGCATATTTTACACAACCGTTTATTTCTTCTTTTAGTTGTCTTTATTAAATTGAACAACATAAGGTTAAGTTCTTAAGTACGGTGTATGCAGAGATCAGTATAAATCATATATGAAATATACGACTTAAGGCATGCTATTATTCATTGTTATCATCCATATATCGTACATATGTATATCTATGTAACATACATATGTATGTATGTTACAACCAGGCACTAAGTATTTAACACTACGTATTGGCTAAAATTAATTTCATTCTCGAGTGAATTAGAATGAAAAATAATATTAATAACAACAAGCAATGAGTCTTAAATCTTTATTAACACTTAATAAAATAAAATAGCTTATCTCAATCATGACCTCTCATTTCCATCTTCATACCATATCATTTGCATTATTTACGGACTTTATTCAGTTATTATTCCGTACAGGTTTTTTATTTCCTGTTCATTTTAAACTTGCTATTTGTAAAAGCGGTTCTCGTATAAATAATTTAAAAGAGAATACACCATGCTTAACATAAAAATTGACCCAAATAGGAAGTGCTCTATTTTTGAACTATCTAAACTTGTTTACAAATGTATAAAAATGATAGATAAGTAATCAGCAAAGGCGAGAAATATGAATTTTACTATTTGTCACTTTTTCATTAAAAATGAAAAATGCATTTTCTTACTATCAGGAAGTATGTTTAATGCGATAACATTAAAGGTTACGTACGGTCAAAAATTATAAATCTGCCTTGAATTTGTTTGCCAAGCCATTGTTACGATGAACATGAAGTCGAAATTGATCCTATTGAACATTCATCTTTTTACAAATTCTCTTAATACTGTACTTATGCATCATTATTAAGGGTAGAAAAAGATTGTCAAAATGTGAATGTATGTAAAGGGTTTTCTTCCACCCCATTTCGATGTGAATAGACATGAAGTAATATATGTATGTATCATTCATTTCACTTACTTAATTAATGTTAAACCAGCGGATTCTGGAAAATACTAATATTCTATAGATTTTTAATTAGCATACTTCAGGCAATGACATCACTTGTTTTAATTGTTAATTAATTTGCAAAACTTTTTGAGTGTTTTCGATTCACCTCATTTTACATTAATTGTAGTGTAAGCTTCAAAATATATTCAAACAGTGTTAAATACAACTATTTTATGACACATAACGTACTTTAAATTGTCACTTAATCCGAGCAATGCATATGTATGTATGCATGTACAGTAGTGAACAAATTTTAATTAGTCACTTATGTATAACGTACCTCACAATTTTTAAATTATTGACCAACTATTAAAGACAAGAAGATCCATGAAACATAAATAAATTGAAGTTAGTTAATATTGTTCAAATATACATATTTTCTCATCTATAATATAAACGCTATATGCTTTATAATAATTAGGCCTAGTTTGTGTAAGAATAAGGATAGAACTAATCTAAAACATAACAAGATTTTGAATGTGTATAACAGTTCGTTTTTCAATACTTCATTTCTACCAATATTGATGCTTCATACAAATAAGAGTAAATGAAAAACTAAACCAAAGTTGTTAACTGCAACAAAGATTCACTTAACGGTGCTAAAAATTTAGATAGGAAATGGTGTAATACACTTATTTTATTGCTAAGTAACACTTAATTTTAAACTGTATAAATAGGCATTTATATATTTAATTAAAAATCTTGCAAGCGGACATTAACAATTAGATTTTGAAACAAGAAAAATACTTCATTTTAACATCATTTATATAAACCTACTCTTTGGCGTAAATAAAACAAACGAAAAGTTATGATTGGATTGTATGCATTTCGTATCGTTCTGGAATATTTCTGGCGATAAAAAGTGTTGAGCCGAGATCAGTGGCTGGACGCATGTATACGATGAGATTTCGCGTACATTGACCGGTAATCGGGGAGTCGCGGCGGATAGGCATATATATATATATATATATATATATATATATATATATATATATATATATATATATATATATATATAAAGAAGAAACAACCGCTGCAGACGATGCAGTTTATATCGTGACACAGTCGATACTAGTTCAATATCAGACTATACATACAGAGTGATTTGTTGCAGCAAACGTACGCGGTTCTCATTTGCATTTTCGTAATAATAAAACAGCGAAAGGCAAAAACAATATGCGGTGGTCCGGATTAACACGTAACTTATTATTTGTTTTTGTTGTGGTACTTGCGATGTGTATTTACGTTGACTCCTCGCCAGTCAGCAGACCTGAAGCTGTGAGTAACTATTGTTCTAAGCATTATAAAACGATATAATTGTAAACAAGAAATTCAGCAAATTATAATCAGCGCTTAGTGGGTTCAGTGATACATTTTGTAGCATTCTATGATATTTCTGTCTAATTAATATTTAAAATGATACAACTTTTTATGATTCATAGGCTTTGAAAACCATGCAACAAGTGCCACAATGGCACTGTCTACGATACCGAAAATTCGACTTGGTGCGTAGATGTCGCAACTATCGAATTGGAAGACGACATTAACAACAAAAACATGCTGCGACAAACCATAAAAAAAGCAAAGACTTATTTATTTAATATCACGTGACTTGTGTGAATATAGCTATAAGATATCAAAGACATTCTGCCAGACTTCTTGCATAAACATACATACATACATGTTTAAAACTGAAAACTACATTTTAGTACACTAATTATTGCTATGCACCATTAGAGCGTGTGTCAATTATTTTATTTATTAATTTGTTAATTGGGATTTGTATATTTATGTATAAAATAGAAGTAAAAATAAATATTTGCGAACTAACTTGCTTGATTTGTGTAGCACGGACTAACCCCGTCTCCATGTGATTATTAAGTTTGGTGCCGTCTTTTTGGGATGTCTTTCTATCTTTTGCTAGGAAGGCATCAAAAATAGACGTATTAGGTGTTGCACTGTACTCCATAGCGACATCTGATGATTGTTGATTTTCTGCTTCGAGACAGAGTAAGTTCTAAAAAAAAATTATATAAATCAAATTTATTCAAGGTTTAACAAGAAAAAAGAGTTCAGTTTATACTTTAATATTGAAAAACGTTATTTAGACTTAAGAATATGCAAGCTAAAAGTGTAATTTACTTGTTTTTCAGTTATAAAATATAATTGTGACATTCGCTGCCAAGATAAGCCGTCGGTTCTGTCTGCTTTGTGTGGGACGAAAGATGCTCCTGTGATTTGATCATTTTCCGTGGCAAGTGTCTTTTGATAAAATACTGGTGTTGCATATCCAGGTGTAAAGATAAACACTAGAATATGTAATGCAACTCATTAGTGCTCAGAATTGAATCGAATATCAACCAAATAAAGGAATACATGTATAAATTGGCTTACAACTGTTATTTGTAAATGCTGCCATATAAGTACTAAGTGGATCCATACAAAGTTGTGTGACTTGCACTGGAACCGTCCAGACCAGTGCAAGTGTAAGTAGATTCCAAACGCACAAACGTTCACTACTAATAGTGACTACCAAATGACATTGGTCCACATTGCCAAACTGAATGTTTTGCAGGGGTGATTTGAAATTAGGATGAACTAGAGAGCATCTTAAGTCGCATGTGTCCGGCGACCAGGCAGTCAAGCATGGACCAAACGCAACAGCGATAAGTGAGCCATCGGTTGAGAATGAGATGGCGTTGGCAGGAAGGTCTTTGTAGTAACCAGTACTTAAACAATGCCATGCTCGACTTTTACCTAAAAATGTGTATCATTATATATATATATATATATATATATATATATATATATATATATATATATATATATATATATATGCATGTTTTAACACCCACGATAAATGTCCGTTGTATCAACAAGACTCCATATTTTAAATTGTTTATCATTTCCGGTTGTTGCACATAAAATATCTGTAGAACTACTAGTAGGCTGGAATTCTAATCCGTTGACTCCATTTTCATGTGGAAATTCTACGGAAGTATTCAAGATAAACCTTTAAAAAAAACAAACAAATATATATATATATACATTTAAATGTAATTGTTTATTTATTTTTGTTTAATAATCACATATCTTACATTTGATTGATATTATCAAAATGGAAAAAATTTAGTCGTATTTCAGGATAAGTATCATTATCTTGTCTTTCTTCCACACAAGCTAGCCAATCTCCTAATTTAGTAAGCGCAATTTTATTAATATTTGTGTTTGGTATATTAAGTCTACGCTCTCCAGTTAGTTTATTTTGATCGACTATGTCTAACTGAAACAATAATTATAAATAAATGTTTACTGAAAATCAATTTGCGAGATATATGCGTAATAGATATTTGATAAATATCTACTTACATTATACAAGAATGACATTGAATGCGGCGAATAAAATTGTAAATTACCAACATTTCCATTGAAAACTAACGTCTTCGTTCTTGAATCAAGTGTCAATCCCGCCGACGCACTAACAGACCAAGTTAAATGCTGAATAACCTGCTTCACTCTAAAGTTGGCACCAATAATATGTATGGCATTATTACGCAATGAGATAGCCATGAAAGCAATATCAGGCGTAGAACTTAGGTGTATAATCGACGCAGGAAGACGCGGCAAATAGTCTTTATGTGCATCATCAAGTTGCCATTTAACCAAAACACATTCATCTCCACCGCTGTACAGAACGGTACCAGAGTGTGAGAACGAGACTACGTTCACGGGTAACGTGTGCCAATGGTAAATTGTTCTCACCGGCACAGTTTTGCCCAAAAACTCACGCCATATTGTTACCCGGCCCGTACTGTCACCGGTAGCGACAACATTTTCTTGCGGGTGACATGCTAAGCATGTGAATGTGCTGCCGTCACATAACTTACATTTAACTACTTTATTGCTATCGGTTAATTGCATGTAAAATAATCGGTTTGTCTTCAATGCTGCTAGAAATTGATTGCATCTAGTTCCCCCTACATCTAGCGCTATGAATTGTTGGTTGATTGGCAGATGTGTTTTTAATTTGAAATCGTCCATAGAAAAAGTGCTGACATAATACTTGGCCTGTTGTAAATATGAAAGGATTATTAGACATGTTTCATCTTCTTGTGCGACAAGATGAAATGCGAAAACTTCGTCGCAGTTCATATTCTGTAAGTAAATCATGAAATCTATATATTATATGTAGCTATTTAAGGTAAGTCATACTATATTATTTATGTTACCAACAATTCTTATCAAATACATACATATGTATGTACAATGAATCAACTTACTTCTTTTGATATTAAAATTCCAGACTGCCATACAGCTACTTCTCCATTTATAGAACATCCAACTAGTAACTTGGAATTAAGAGGGTGAATCGTAACACATATGATATCAGCTTCACAGCCTTCATAATCTGCAATTTTCTCCCCAGTTTCTACACTATAACACCTCAGCATATTATTCCATGGAACATATAAAAATCTAAAACAAAACAGGGGCTAAAATATATATCATCTCAAATATTTCATAACAAGACAATCAAGAACAACGAACAGGACTTACTGCCCATCTGGTGAAAATAATGTTTTTCTTTTCACAATACTACCGCCTCCTTTACATTTCACTTTGATGTTATGGTTTTTTTCCATTGCTAGAATCATTCTGAATAGTATTTGACAGTTGACACTATGGACGCACGTGCAATAAACAACATTATTAGAAGAAAATATTAGGTTAGTTTTGTGACATCAGTTTAAAAAGCAGGACTGTACTAAGCCCAATTGAATAGTCACCTCACTCGGATCGTGATCCTATGTATATATGTACATACATATCATATGTAGCTTCAAGTATTATTCAAAATCGAAGCAGTAGCCATTTTGAAATCTACCGTGGAGGTAATTTCATGTAAATAACATTTGTAATGGGAATCGATTTCTGTTTGTACATAAAAGGGAATCATTGACTAACAACGTTGTTATAAATATTTTATATATTACATTTACAAAGAAACACAGGCAATGTGCACAAAGAAAAACAATAAATCAATATAAATAAAACTTATTGTTAATAATTTTTTTTATAAAATTTTTGTTATACAATTAAATCACTAAATTCTGATATTACCTAGCCACAAACGCCTTTCATCATGCCGGCAGAGGAAGGCCGCATAGTGAGCCGAACCATTTTATCGTTCAGGCATCGACAGACACGAAATAATAAATAGAATCGCATCTCCACAACTGCACACTCATGGATTTCATGATATAATATTGCACAAATTACGCTCCCGTTTATAAAAGTATATGCATGATTTAAATAAAGTGTTGTAAATTTATCAATTATATACAGAAATATATCTTCTGATAACAATCATTATCAATTGTATTCAAGTGCAATTAATGCAAACAGTTTGTTTTGAAATGCATTTACATTTCTGTTAAATAAAGTGTAATAACTTTTTAAACGTAACTCGATTTCTTAGACGTTCCCTATTTACCACTTATGAAAAGAATCGAATTCCTAATTAATAGCCATTTTAGTATTTCTTCAAAAAAAGACAAAACATCATAAAAATAATCAAATAATAATTGCTCTGGATACACTGCTCAACCGGAAGTGGCAATTACAAGTTAATTTGCAACACAAATTATTTGGTATAAAACAAACGAATGAGTCTTACGCGAATAATTATTAAATTTATATAAAAATGAGATTTCATGATATTTATTTTTTACTCTAGCACCTTGGGATAAACAAACACACTTACGTATGTACATATATAATTTGATAGAGATACACTTACAACAATAGAATAAAAAGTATTATCGAAACGTAATTTGTCCACAAACGGGTGTGTGCAATGGGGGAGATATGAATGTTTGGTTCCTTTTTGTTTTGTTTTAATGAGGTTAAACAACCAATGTATTTAATATTAATCGTTTTTCTATGTCCTGTGTGTCGAACATGTATGACCAAATTTGAAGTACACGATGCCGTACGCTCCAAGAGGAAGACATCTCTCATAATTAATTCAGTAATTAATTAAATAATAATAATAAAAACACATTTATAACGCTATATATGTAAATAACAAACAACAACAACAAAACGATTTTTTTGGGGGATGGCTGACTCTTGTCGTCGTCGTGTAGCTGCCTGTCGAACCGTAATCATTGATACCGAGACAACATGGTTCAAAGAGAGAGGGAGGTTGGTTATATTCTTATTATGTCAATTGATGATCATGATGATGAGTAGGGAAAAGTTTATCATTATTATTATTAAGAAGAGGATAGTGAGCCGTGCGTCTCGCACTCTTTCGCGCACTACAATACATTAGTCA
The DNA here is from genome assembly GCA_018344505.1 of Nebria ingens riversi. Classification (NCBI taxonomy): domain Eukaryota; kingdom Metazoa; phylum Arthropoda; class Insecta; order Coleoptera; family Carabidae; genus Nebria; species Nebria ingens. The sequence continues at coordinate 427,050 of JADQWA010000530.1, forward strand.
GGCGCACTTGTGTTCACTGAGTTCAAGATGGCATCGGATAGTATAGGCGCCGATTGCCTTAATTGATAACCTGCGTCGCTTTGTCTTCATTATAAAGTCACTAGTGTTGAGCTTCTCACAAAAATGAACACACGAGCATATTTCTGTGCAATGAAATCAGTATTAATATCATAACTAATACTTGGAGTTTGTACATACATAGTTGCTATGTGCTTTTATTATGGCACTTACTATATAGTTCTAACTTCGGATTGCATTACTAAACAGATGGCATTCTTTTATAAACAACATTTTTGAATGTGTTCAAACTGAGGATTATTTACAATAGAAATAAGAGACCTCCTCATTCCACATAAATATGCTCGGAGTTGATTTAAATGTTCACCTCCATTCGTATTCCACAGTATAAATATAAACCTGAGTTATATATGTATAAATAAAAATAAATGTGATGTCTTATTCGAGTCGGTGAATATTTATACCTTAAAATATCAATGATATAATCCGTTGTTTATAATCTTAGTTCTGTTAATCATTATTATTAGATTAGTACTAAATGCAACGGGCTACTTTAACTGGTACTGGTGACTTCAACACGAAGTGTGATAGTCGTAAAATGTTCAGATGTTGCTGCATATGCACTGGCATTTCGGAGCTGATTTGATGTCGGTCGCGGCGAGTTTTCTGTTCTCTGATGCAGAGAATATAAACTGTGGCACTCAATCGGCGGCGCGCGAGTGCGTCCACCTACCCTATACAGATATCTCATAATTCATATCGTACACACTGGCTCGATCCGGCGTCCCAGGCCGGGGAGGGTGTTGTGCTAGTGTCTGCGGCGACCCAAGTGCAGTCAACTCTACCGAATCAGACATTTCAAGGGCTCGCACAAACGACATTGGTCGCCGTCTCGCGTCTGGTTGAGTTGGCGTTACTGGCCCGCCAGATGGTTGTGTTTTCCGCCGTACTTGTGGACTTTGTTGTTGCGCACCCATTGGTAAAACAGGCACGCCACCTCGCAATGCAGGATGGTACGTGTTTGTACGATATGCATCACGTTGTAGTTGTTGTTGCTGCTGCTGCTGTGTCGGACTTGTAGGGTTCGACCGGTAGGGGTAGTAATCAGTATAACTGTGCGTCACCCGCTGCTGCTGCTGCTGTTGTTGTTGTTGCTGCTGCTGCTGCACTGGAAACTGTTGCTGTTGTTGGAAACCAGGTGATGTATCTTTCCACATGTAGACGCCACGTTGTGGTGATCCGGCCAACTCGCGAATGTTGTCTACAGTATTGTTTGTCCGAGCGTATGATAATTCGGCTCCTTGGCGCACTAACTCTCCTTCAGAGAGGAACCTTCGTTGCGGACTGCCGCCATAACCGGATTGGCCATTCGGTGGTCGCGAGTCGTAGTACGAAGTGGGTTGATGGCCGACCCCGGCGGACACGCCGATAAAGTCGGGTCTGCGCGGCTGCGTAGGTGTGCCTGGATTAGATCTGTGCAACAACAACACACAAAAAAAGAACTACACATGTACTAGCCAACTAGCCGCTGCTGCCTGCCTGCTTGCTTCTGCACAACTACCTAACATTATCATTATGTTGCCCATTGATGATTCAAATTGCGCGTTCATAAATCGTATATACCATTTAATAATTGGAAATTATATTACAATTTTAGCGCAAAAGATTTACACAAAAATAATATTCAGAAGTACTTGTTTTAACGGTACACCACTCTGGTGTCAAATGTATAAACTAATCTGCCTGGTCTGTTTGAAACACCACTACCGTTACGTGTTTAATCCATCGATCATTCCTACAAATAAGAGCAATTCAATCGCATTGTCTCTCAGTACATATTCCTATATTATGGTATATACGTTAAAAAGAAAAAATAAGTGGCATTTATGTCAAATGCAAGACATACGCTCAAGCCAAGCACTACGTGTCACTGATTGACTGATAGAGATAGAATAATAGTTACCGGATAGACTGTCGCGATTTATGGAAAGTGTACGGTTATCTCCACCTATCAGATAACAAAATTCATTGAGCCTATTCAAAAATAGTTCATATTATGGTCTAGTAATATACAAAATTAATTGAATTGATTGATAAATCATTGAAAATTTACAAGTAATTAAGTTTTTGATAGATTTTCAGGAAGTAGAAATAATTTACATCTGATTTACTATCTCTACAATCAATAACTATGATAACTTTCAAATAAAATAACTCAGCAAAGAAAATGTTTGACTAATAAATAAATGATTATTATTATTATTATTAAAGACTGCATTTTCATTCTGCTACAGAGTCAAGTATTTATAGCGCGCCAAACATCTATTAATCGTAGAAAGAATGCTTTAAATAGTAAATTAAAGATAACTAAGGTCCAGTTGCAAAGACATGACTGGTTTAAACTGATTCTAATATTCTATTGTGACATTTGAAAAATAACAAAACAACATCTTTGCAACAAGTAACATGCATTAAGCCTTCAACAAATATTTCTAAAATCGAAACATTTGAAACATATCCTTAGTTTCTTTAAAATTGTAAAAGTGTGAGCGTTACCTGCGTACTGGACTTGACATTGCAAGCGGTGTTGCAACACCTAGAGCTTTGATGCGCTGCTGCATTGTAGGCGACGGGCGCTGTGGCCCCTCGGGCGATAGATTATCGGGTGTGTAACTGCGACTTGGATCGAGACCGCGCGGTCTCGGATGCGGACTACAACGGGGGTACTGTACGCGGGTAGCAAGTGGATGCCGCGGCGATTCGCCCTCTACGGGCGGTAGGAAAAAATTACTTTTTGAGCCATGTCTCTGTAACGGAGGTGTTGGCTCGCAGTCCTGTGATTGCGAAGCGGTTGGCTCCATGTCAGTATCCGAACCTTCTCGGCCCGGTGATAACTAAACATACACGAATGCAACGAATTGTTTATGGTAGTTTTTATTTATGTTAACTTATTACTTTCTCATCTTCGACTGTTCACGGAGTAACTGAATAATAAATACATTTCTTAGTGTAATATTTAAATTTGAACATTTGCTTCTGCGAAATATGATGATTGATTTTAATTTGATACTCACTGCTAGTAAAGGCAACTCTTGGAAACAGGATAGGGATTCTGGATCAAGGTCTTAAATCGCAGCTGTATCATTTGAAATATCCAACCGTACAGTTCTGATAAAAAATATTAATAGCATTGAATCCAGTGACATGTAAAATAAGATTATAAAGAAGTCCGTTCGTCCATAAATGAACGCGATTATTTTTATGTCAAAAACGTGCTTAGGTAATTTATCTATAATTAGATTATGCCGGTGTTAAATCTAATTTTAACTATTGATTCTCAATTAAGTTTAATAGTAAACGAACCGTGACGTGAAGTATATGGAATATTAACATTTGATATGGGGATGCAACTGTTTTGTTTTTTATGGCATGAAATACTTATAGCGTAAAAAGAAAGCTGATTCGATATGAAACACCTACATTCACAGCAATTGAGCAAATTATAATAATAAATAATAAATTGTTGATTGGCAGCATGAATGATATGAGAGCTAACCTTGTTATATGCATTCGAGCTAGCGTTCCTCACCCCATTGCTATTGTCCATGTACGTTTTCACTTGATTATCATTCGTGATGGTTGCTATCGGTCCATGCGAACAATGCTTTTTCTTCGTACTGTACTTGTTCGGGTTCATCAGACTGGAATTACGGCACTCGCTTATTTATTTTTATCGCATATTAGAATTTATATAGAAGCAACTGATTGCACTAACCTAGGGAATTGTGGTCCAAATTGAGTATAACAACAATTCTTCCAACAACCCCGTGAGAATGGGTTGTAGCCTCCTTTAAATTTACCAGTAACTTGCTCGTTCGTGGTACGACCTCGTGACACTAGCACCATATGGAATCCAGTCAGTCCAAATATTGGTATTGATAATAACGCTACGATACCCATCAAAACCATACTGAATATAGCCAATTAAAGAAAATCCATACATATACCTATATGTATATCAATTAAAAACATATATATTTATTCGTATCAATTTCGATTGAAAAATGAACAAAAGTCCGTAGTAATTTGAATCATAATAGTAAATTCATATATATTTTCGAGCCAATTTTAGTTGAAAATAATTTTATCGACAAAGGATACGCAACAATGGGTTCCACTTTAGATAAACTATCCTTGTTCTTTAGAACAAAGATAAGACTCAAACTAAATATACTGATCATATGGACACTAAGTGAGATCAGAAAAAAGAAAAAGAATCGATAGTTCCGTCTTCCAATACAATTATTCACCCACGGACAATGATGATCAAACGTCTATAATCAAATCAATCGTGCACACATATATGTATGTAGCTTAAAACTAATAAGATTAATAAATGAGCTTGGGTGTAATGAGGTATATCGATCTGTGGACAACTCACATTCGTTATCATCATTTTAATAAACTAAAGAGAACGGTTATTATTTTGAATGTACACATATAATATTTATTATTGTTGATTAACATTGCGAATTACGAAATATTATCAACACCATTTTTTTAAATATGAAACAAAGAAAAAGAAAATAAGAAACTTTGCATGGTTTGGTTTGTTTTGTAAAGTTTATAATCGGATATTATAAGAAAAGTGTATGATGAGATCTTATTCGCTAAATATGAAAAAAGATGCGAATTAACTACTACTGGGGGTACTCGAATTGTAAAGTTTTATCAATTATTTCCATCTGTAATAATGTATTTAATCAAAATAAGCTTGGATAAGTTTAGGTTAGATTTTCAATCTACGAATACTTATATTTTTCTAGTATTCTTACGAATTAAAATGAACAAGGCATTGTTAGGTTTAGAATGTTAGGCAAGTCGCCGTCTGGTTTGTGGCTTCTACATTTTTTGTTGGATTAGATATAAGTAGATAAATACGATTGCGCTAAAGACAAGTTGTTAGCAAGCGGAATAGAAGAACATGTATGATGAAGACCTTGATGTATCTAAATGAAATGAAGCAAAACAAGTTTATTAGGATAGAGTCGAATGGCGAACGATTGTCAAGATGGGAATGGGTGTACAGGGGTCTCTTCCACCCCATTTGATGGGAATAGACATGAAGTAATATATTAAACTGGATGTTGAAAAAGATGTTTTGGGTTTAATATGTTATCCATAGTCCGGTTCTTATTATTGTTATTATGTTTGTTTTAAATGAATCTAATTACTTGTGGCTAATCAATCCAAGTATTTGATTGTATCAAGCCGACGTTTCATCAACACGGAAGTTGACTTTTTCCAGGCAAATAACATGAATGTAAAAATATGTATGTATATATATATATTTGCCGTGAAAAAGTCAAACTTTGTGTTGTTGGAACATCGACTTAGTCGCACCTTTACACGACTTTAAACCCAAGCTTATATATTAAAATGTATGGTTGTGAATCATTTCATTCAAAGATAAATAGATGTAATTTACCTCAATGCAATGATTACAAACACTACAGTGTGAACAACGTGGTGGCCGATAAAATTTACATGTAATACACCATTTCATACGAACTGTAATCCCGTTAATTTCAACGTTCCTGTATAGCGGAGCCCTATAATCGTCTTCTCTGTCTTCGTCAGGTGGAGCTGTTTAGAAACAGGTTAAAAACATACGTATTCCAAGGTTAATGCGAGATCAACAAGTAGGCTGGCTTAGAAAAGTACCTTTGGGTATAACACCTGGATCCATAAATGTTGCTAATGTAAAGTTCGCTAGTACAAAGAACGTTATAACTCCTTGATATACTGGTACCCATGGATAAGGAGTTAAAAAATACTGCGCCCTGCAATTAAACAGACTTATTCGAATGATGAATATGCCACAAGATTGATCGCATGTCACAGGTATTTACAATGTCATTTCACTAAAAGTGCTTTCAAGAATGTACTACTCTACAACATCAATAGAGATAAATTGTGTTTGGGGAGTAAACTGTTGTTTCTTGAAATGTTTTCTACTTATACTCGTATAATTATTAAATCATTGCGAAGTTTAATATGTAAATACATGAAACTATAAGGAGCAAAGGACATTAAGTGTTCACACACAAACACAAATGTGTGTTTACTCACGGATAATAAAAGAATAGAGCGGTGGTGCCCAGTAACAATGTCCATGCAAATGTTGCAGGAATGTATCTTGTCTTCAGATCACACTTGGGCATTATGTATTAGAGAAGTCGCGATTTAATTTAGATAAACGTTTCCACACACGTCAACATGGCCGCACCTTCATTGACTAGTCTAGTTTTACTTTTTAAAGGAACATGTGTAACATGACATTATCCACAAGTCATTCATGCAAATACTTTTAAGGTTAAATATTATTTTGCATATTTAAACACACACACACATTGTACGTAATTATAAACAGATTGCATTATTCATACAACAAATTCAAACCACTACAACCAAAACATTTCAAAAATAAACGCTGTACAATACAATTTGACATTGAATTATTTCTAACTTCGCTCTGATATATAAATAACTGAACAGAACAGAACGAACTGGTTGTTTTGTTACTCAACAGTGGCGGCGTCTATATATATTTTTTATTTGCCAGAGCCGGACGAAGGGAACCTAGCCCTAGCGTATGAAACTAGAAATTAAATTATTTAAAATAAAATACCGAATTAATTTAGTCCATTTTGTTTGATAATAATTATATTTAATGAACATTATTTCCACAGTAAAATAACATTAGAATCACGTTCTAGCTGATCTTCAAGTTGAATAGAATTCACGCCGGTCGCACAAGATATTTCATCCAAACACCACACGCCAGAAAAGCTTTTCTGTAAATCGGACACGTGAGAAACGGAATCCTCATCGTCCATGTTATCAGCTACATAAATAGGATACTAGAAATTGAATGAATGAATGAATGAATCAATCAGTCAGTTGGTAAGTTAGAAAATATGGTAAATACCGATTTGGTATGTTTGTTTTTACTTACTTTATAAACTCTTCGAATGAGCCCCTCTAAAATACCGAACTGAACCAATTTGCGTTCGTTTATGTGTAAATGATGTGGATTAAAACGTATACACAAGTCTTTCACTGTTGTCCCGTATGTCATGCTGGAATACATTCGAAATATATCTTTGAGCGTTGGCAACTGCCGCGCTATAAACGCAAGAAGAAACTGAAACCATTGTTGTTATATTTGTATAAACGAATCAAATTGAAACTAACTTGTTTTCGAAACATATTCGATGCATTTCGTTTGCAACGATTTATTACTAGCCAACATTTTCAATTTTGGTGTAACAGTGTAGACATTACAATATTGAAAAATTGGAATCAGTGCTACGACACCGTAATAAACTAAATTTTGGACGCACGCTTTAACTAAATTATTCTCGACGTCAGCTTCTGCTGCTATTTTAGCGACATGATTATATCCATCAATGTAGGGAAATATTTGATGGGTAGTCAAGTCCCATTGTTCGTCGATGAATTTATAATAATCTGGCAGGAAAATGGGGACTTGATGGTCGAAAACTGGCGCAGGATCCGCGCGGACCCGCACCACTTTTAAATGGGTCGTCGTTGTGCCTTCTGTTAGCGTACACATGCTATGATTATTCAAATCGTCCATTACTTGGCGTAAAATCGCTGCCAATTTCACGCGTTTCGCGTCTTCGTTTGAGGTTTTTGATAAGAAACTACTTTCCAGTTCCATTGCCATCTAAGCGAAATATGTTTTGCAATCAACATTAAACCTAATTTACTATTTGCTGATTCTAAACTCACTAAATAATCGGATAACTTTGTAACAACTGGCTCGTAATGAACTGTTCTTGCCCATGCGTCGCATACGAAGCAAACATTAAAATGGAACGCATTTCTAGGGTATTTCTTGTCTTCAATCCGAACGGGGAAACCCAAGATTTTAGATCCCAATAGGGTACTACAAATTGTGGTGTTAGATTCAACTTATTTTATGCACAGAAATGTATACATACACTGTTAGCGTGCTGCGTTGTAATTGCGCTTTAGGGATAATGTATACGCTAACTGTATCGAATACATCTTTCGAAATGTAATTATCAGGTACCTAGATAATTAAAATTGTTATCATCACACTAAGTTATATTATTTTTGGTGGTAAATGTATAACACCTGGCAGGTTATCTTTGGACCAGCCACAGGATGAAATTCACATAAAAATATGCAACGTATAGGACCTTCTTGTCCACAGCCTTCAAAATGTTCATCAAAATAAGTTTTTGCTGTCATTTTGGTGTGTGACCACCACCATCAACAAAAGTATGTTCTTTTAGATAAAAGAATGCAAACTGAGCTTCCCACGATCTTCTGTTCTCTAAATACGAACTGGGATTGGTTCTTCTTGCAAATAGAATAATTTGTGCTTATTATAACGTGGCCTGTGGACTGTGGTTGCCCGCTGCATTATTTACAAAATTTAGAAAAACATATTTTTAGGCAAATGTTGAATAATATAAATTCATCAACATTTACGTTTTACCCTAATCTTTTAAAATAAGCTATTTAAAAATCAAATTTTGTTCTTACAAGTGCAAATTAAATTGTACTTTTGATAATAGATGTCTCTAATTGCTCATTTAGCATTTGATTGACATCGACGTTTGTGTATTGTTGATTTCATAACATGTAAAGCACTATGCTATGCAGTAAGCACCTGACAAAGTAATTATTCCATTTTAATAAATTCGTGTCATAAGAACTATTGTACTACATAACAAAATATGGTATACCTTATGTAATAATACAGAAATAATGGCCGAAATACCTAATATGCCTTTAAAGGTAAATGAATAATACTGACGTATAATTAATAATGATATGTATTACTCTAACTAAAAACAACAACTGTTTCAAATCAATTTGATACATAATTGCAGACAGTGTTCTATACACATTTTATATTGATTATTCTATCATTTATCGGAACATGGGGCGGAACGGTTAGTTTATTCTATAACGCAACTTATATGTTTGTTTTATTTTGGAGTATTTCTGATGTAAACTCAGCTGAACCCATTCAACATGTAAGTGAAAGAACAATAATGGAAGATATTAGAAAAATGCGAGTTTGATTTCTTTTTAGGCAATTTATATCAATTGTATTTCGTTCGGAGCTGACTTTATACTATTAATCACAAGGTTTCCACATCACGGAGGTGGTGCGCGATGTAATGTCATTTGTATTGTAAATAAATTTGATATTTTTTCATTTAGATTTTGATGTATGGCTAGGTGTCATTTTCGCTCTAATACATTTAATTGTTCGTCCTATTACTGCTGTCTCGTTAAAAGTTATTCTGCAGGATCGAAATGGTAATTCAGGTAATTTCGAGGTTTTGTGACGAGTTACAAGTGATGGCAGCTAGAGACCGAACAAACTTTTTGTACAATTATCTTTCTTGGTGCAGGTGAGCAACAGCATAATTATCAAGATCTAGATCGGCCGGAAGCGGCACCGAATACAGAAAATCAAGGATATTTTAGACAACTGTAAGTCGATTTTATAAGAAAAAAATATCTTGTTTCTATTTTTACAAAATAATATAGTCGTAGAAATGTACGTTTATCATCTTTTATAAATATTATATGTATATGTTTGTCATCTATTTACCTTCATAAATTCTATTAACTACTGTATGCTAATTTTAGTATTTAAGCAGAACTGATTATTTTTATTAAGTTTGAGATCAATTTTTTTTTCTAAATTTATATAAGAAATAAATTTATGTATATATAAAATGAGGGTAAAACATTTTTCTTGTAATTTGTTGTGCATCCATACATAAAGCGTGTTGATTCGAACCGTGATTAGCAATCAAACTGATCATCAGTTTTATTGTATTTTGTCACAGTGAACATTTCAATCATCCGATAAGGGGTGCGTTTTTTTTTCCCTGAAAAAAATTACGATAGTAATGAAGTGACAATTATTTTAAACAATATACTGTATAATATAGCCAATCACGTCAACCAAATATAAGTTTAAATCACGAGTATATATTTAAACATGATTGCAAGATTTTATAGAAAATTATAGTCATTTAAAACTGATCTATGCGACCATGGTTGAACAATAGTAAATGACGTATCAAACGTCATTGTATAGATAATTTTGGCTTGTTTGTGATTATAGATCAGCTGTGTATTAGTTATTAATAAAATCTATTGCATTTATTTCTTTAGATATATATATATAGGCATACAAATATATTTTCTCGTGCAACACTTGTAAATTCAAATGGCATTGGTGTGATTACGTTTTAAGCAGCAGTTCAAACATGGATAATTTCATATTAAGAACACCACCAAATTTGTATAATTTAAGTATTACATCCATAATAAACCATTTAAAATGGTGTGATTACTTTAAAACAGAGTTTCGAAGTTTACCAGATAGTGTGTTATTCGATTTATATTACAAGGTAAGAACGACGCAAATAAAATTCCTTAAGACTTGCTGTAATCCCATATATTTGCTTATAGATGTATGAAGATAAGTATTTCGAGTTGCTAAGTCTCGAATTGAGTGATATAGATGTATTTAGTCGGATGATTAAGGTGACCCGGAAACGTGCCCAACTATTGCAAACCTTTCAAGCCCTAGTTGACCATGGCTGTTGTGTTTCCCAAGACCTTGTTGCGGATTTTACAACAAAGAGCCAATCGAAACAATACACAAATATTATAGATGTTGGCTTACGCTTGGGTGGATTTTTAAGCGAAATCGGCTGGTATAGTGACAGCGCGACAGTGTTAAAAGTTGTAGAGGAATTGTGTATTGCCAGCGAGCAGAATCCGAAAACATGGCGTAAAATGCTTGATTGTTGTCATAAGTAAGTGATTTGTTCTATGTATGGTCTATTGTTGATCACATAGGTCATGGCGAAATCGTAACGAACATTTTACTCAGCCAATAGAATTGTGTAGCATAGCACAAGTCCATGACTTGTACGTTTTTGTTAAGAGGCAGAGCCAAACTTTGCAGTGTTGTGTAACGTAAAAACAGCATTTTTTGTGTATTGAGACTGTTTATTGAGGAAAGTAATAGTATGTACATAGTTATTTGATTGATACGCACATTTCATGACGTCATACCTATGGGATCAGTAGTGGAACACATAAGATTTAAGATTACAATTTTATTTCAGACTTCTTCACGTACAAGCAATTTATTGCATGTTCAACGGTGCCTCGAAAACGTTTGACTTAGCAAACGATACGATAGGCGTATTGAAAACGGCTAATGAACTACCAAACTTGGCCGGACTGTACACGGAATTCTCATTGTTGTTTTTCATACGTAGCGAATATGATAAAGCATATAAATGGAGTATAGAAGCCATGAAGCAACTCACATCCACTTTACCTCCACGAATAATCCTAGACGTGTTACGCTTAGCGTCGAAAGCGTGCGTTATCAAGCGTCAGTTTAAAAAGGCTGGCCTTTTGATCATGCAAGCAGTGTGTCTCGCCACAGAATTCTTCAAAACGGATAATCACCCTTGCTACGCGGACACTCTGATGGACTACGGATTCTATTTGTTGAATTTCGATTCGATTGCGCATAGCGTTCAAATCTACAATGTGAGACTGTAAAGCACACTGATTGGTAGTTAACAAATGTTTGAATCTCATTGCAGGAAGCTTTGGAATATAGAAAGACAATATTTGGTGAGAATAATATTCATACAGCCGTTGCACATGAAGATTTAGCGTATGCGCTCTATGTGCATGAATATAGTTCAGGGAATTTTGATAAGGCTCGGTTAGTTTTATAATTATTTGCTTGTCGTTACACCACAATACAAACGGTTGTTTTATGCGTGATTCTAGGTATCATTCGGAGACAGCCATAACAATATTAAATAATTTAGTGTCAACTTATCACTTGTTACTTGCGTCCGCGCAACGTGTAAAAGCATTAATTTTGGAAGAAATTGCACTTGACACCGTTAACAACCATACAGAACCTTCCAGCCGTAAGTTTCTTTAGATTCTTTATTTAAACAAATAAATAAAACTAATATACATACATACATAACATCATGCCTATTTCCATCATATAAAAATAATTGTAGAATGTGAACTGTTGAATGAATCAGAAAAGCTGCATATGACAGCGTTAACGCTTGCGCACTCTGCGTTTGGCGAGAAAAACGTTCAGACGGCAAAGCATTATGGAAATTTGGGACGTTTGTACCAGAGTATGAAAAAATATGAGGTATGTACGTGCATATGATTAAAAAAAAAACACAGTAATAAATTGTGTTATTTCGTTTGTTTAGGATGCGGAGCGAATGCATCTAAGAGCGATTGCAATCAAAGAAGAACTCCTAGGCCGGGAAGACTACGAAGTAGGGCTTTCAATAGGTCATTTAGCGTCCCTTTACAATTACCACATGAATCAGCATAGAAAAGCGGAAAAACTGTACTACAGATCCATCGCCATTAGCTTGAAACTATTCGGTAAAACGTACTCCGGTTTAGAGTATGATTACCGAGGTTTGCTTCATGTTTATACTGAATTAAAAGATATGGATCGTATGTTGGAGTACTATTACATCTTAAGTGATTGGAAGGAGTTGCGTGAGAAGCAATCGCGCAAAAACGTTAATCCTACTAATATTTTAGAACGGCCTAAATCTATAGCAGAGATTACACAGAATTTTTTTGATATGATCTGATTATAAAATGCTCAATTATCTTTTTTTAAATTAAAAATTTGTTTTGATGGAAGTATTTTATATATACATAAACATACATTTCTACACACACACACACATACACACAGACATATACCTAGTCATTTATTTAAAGTGCTAATAAGCAAATATGTCTGGTTTTATTTCATGATTCATATATTGATGCATACAATGTATGTAAATTAAAATGAACAATGAAATAAGGTAAGCACTAGACTGATAATTGTTATTATTATCATTAAATCATTTAGATAAAATTATAAATGGTGCATACACAAACACACAAACATATATATATATATATATATATAGATATATATATATATATATATATATATATATATATATATATATATATATATATATATATATATATATATATATATATATATATATATATATATATATATATATATATATATATATATATATATATATATATATATATATATATATATATATATATATATATATATATATATATATATATATATATATATATATATATATATATATATATATATATATATATATATATATATATATATATATATATATATATATATATATATATATATATATATATATATATATATATATATATATATATTAAATAAATGCTTTGTAGGTAAAAGGCATTGAAATATTCGTACAAGTTTTGATAGATTTAACGAATAAATAGTTTGCGGATTTTTTTTTTGTTGAGTTATAATTAATTGAAAATACAAATAATAAGAAATAAGATCTGAAATGTTTACTAGTCAAATCAATATTCAGTTTTTCTATTCGTAATCAGATAAAATAAATCAACCACCATGTTTTACAACAACTATAAATCGTGCCTATTTGTTTTACCCAGCCGTACAGTAGTTTTGATCTATATCATTATTTTAAATACTTATTCGCATTATGCATGTTAAATTGTCGTCAACATGACGTTTGTTATGTCGTTTTCATTGTCCTGTTGAATTGTTTTTAGTTTAAAGCCTATTATGCATGCTATACATAGTATATCAAATTATATTGTACATTTCCATTATTATTATTAAATTAACAAGTAAGCGATTAGTTTATTTTGATATTCTATATATTATTTTATTAAAGAGTTTAAATTATAAAAAATAAATAACATAATAATATTGTAAAGATAATATATGTATATTTGTGATTTGCCTAGATTTGTTATATACAAAAAATGATGATTTAGTGTTACAATAGACAGCGCGGACGTTCGTCGCTGGTATTCGGTGTGATAGGTGATGCAGCGTTGAGCGGCCGATTGACGGACAATGTGAAATATACAGGAACGGAGTGGCTCATCTGTTGGCGCACCGGGCAGAATTTGTATCCTGCGTGGTGCGAGCCGCTGCAGTTACAACACAGTGGATTGTTGCGCGGCCGTCCACAAAACTCCACGCAATGCGAATCACCGCATCGGACACACCGCGGCAAGTGGCGACAGTTTGCGGCTAGATGCCAGAAGCCCTGGCAGCGGTAGCATTGCAGCACGTCGTCGTCGGGCCCAGGCCCGTGCTGGTGTTCATAGTTGCCGGATATGCGTTCAGGTACAACGGAAAATCGGCATACTGAATAGAAATCGAGGCCTTCGGCTAATAAATATCCATTTTCGTAGGGATCGCTCACCTGAATCATGTATTTATGATTTATTTTATATACAAATGTCTTTATAAAATTGATAATAAATACCTCAATTTTAACATTTTGTCTCCACCGTTCAATAGATGCTGCATGTACGTGTTGCATATCAAGTACAGATTTGAGTTCCTCCAACGGAATGGACCAAGGCACATCTCGAACGATTAATAATTGAGTCGTTCTTAGGACGATTTAACGATGCCTGTAAGGTGAATGCTATATATATATATATATATATATATATATATATATATATATATATATATATATATATATATATATATATATATATATAAATATATATATATAAATATATATATATATATATATATATATATATATATATATATATATATATATATATATATATATATATATATATATATATATATATATATATATATATATATATATATATATATATATATATATATATATATATATATATATATATATATATATATATATATATATATATATATATATATATATATATATATATATATATATATATATATATATATATATATATATATATATATATATACATGCGCGCGTAAGTACATACTTGGTAATTATATTTGGGCATTCCAAATGGTAAACAGGCTACTTGAACAGGCCCGTCCAGCTCCTTAGCCATGTCCACCTTCTGAAATACTACATTTGCATCGGCAAAATTACTGAACGCAATACACAAGCCGTAAGTTGTCGGCACCAAGTACCACCGGTCGTCTGGAATGATCCTGTGAATAGCTATACGCAAATTTTCAACTGGCAGTTGTCGGTGCTGTTCGTCTGATTTTATATCAACCGGAGGAAAGCATGCGTTGACGTAAAAAGAACAAGCAACTGCTTGCGCACGTTGATCCATTTCGAATGATCTTACTCCGCTAAGTAAGGCCATTTTTATTTATTACCTATTTTTGCTTTACTATTATTATCTATCATTTGTACACGTGTGTTCATGTACTCATGGTAATGTTGCGATCTGAAAATAATTTTTAATTATAATATACACTATTAACAGATAAGGTTTAAAAAAAACTAGTTTAGTTGAAAATTCGCTTTCGTTGAATTTTTTTTGTTCAATTTGAGTAATTATTGCTATAAAAACTTACTATTATTATTGCCATTCAAGGACAGGCAAAAAACTCGTTTGATGCGAATGTACGTAAGTAAAAGATTGGCTAATGACTGAATAATTGATTATTGAGAAATGCGTAATTTGACCAATATTGCATAAGTAAAATACGTAACACAAAACAGAAATTTAATTATATAAGAGAAAGGTTTCTTCTCTGCTGTGGTAATTAATTAATGAAACGATTCATTTATTTATGTAAAAAAAATTAATGAAAACGTTTAAATGTGTATTTGAATGCTGGCGCTAAATTAAGCACGCACATTGTGGGAATATCGACGCACGGGTGTTGTGAGTTTGGTAATGGTATCGATCGCGTTCGCGGTGCACTGCAGGTGGACAACATCTGCGTGGTTAACCCGGAGAATAGCGGCCGTTTTCACGCAGTGCACCAGACCAGCCACTACCATAACCGATGCCGAGGTTAACAGCTCTAATAGCACTACTAGGCAACATCAGTGTAGTGAGTGGTCGATAAGACAAAGACAAGGCGGTGCGTTAGCTGAACTGCAGAGTGGACTGTATACATTGAATTTTTTGTATGTATGTATGTATCGTACATATATACGCTTGCTTGCGAGGCCACTAGTATATTTATGAGAATGTTGGTGCATGGTTTTGGTTTCTCAGTCAGTAGTACATACATACATACAGTGAGTTAGGTGTGCCTGTGCCAGTGTGTACTATTTTATATATGAAATACGGTACGAGAGATTTGGAATGTGTAATGCACATAGGGATTACTACTGTTTTCAGTCATTATTGTCGCATACAATTACTTTTATTTTGATGTAGTGATTTTTTTTCTAGAGATTGTCTTTTATTCCCGAATTAATTATTATGTTTATTTCGTTATTCAATTTTATCAAATAATTGTTTTCCTTCTACCATTATGAACAGGCTAATTGTGGATATAATTTAGAATAAATAAAATACTAATTAATATGGTGCTAAAAGTAATAGGTAATTCATTTCACTAGTGATTTAATCGTATATATATAAATATCCTAGGCAATATATGTCGCTGAAAAGATTTTTTTGCAGCCCTAATTTTTTTTTATCCCATTGATAAAATTTTCATCATTGGGAAAAAAGCACCGGACCAAAAAAATGTTTTATTTTACTCTGCATTTTAAGTTAATATATTACGTATGATTTTGTGTTAAATAATACTGAAAACTTCATCATATTTATTTACTAGCTTGAATAATGGGTACCTATGTATATATTCCCATTTAACAGATAACTTTGTTTGCTGGCAGCTAGTTTGAAAACAACTTCATCGGCACGGTTCTAAATTTCTATTTATTTTACTACTGACCTACAAGTGTAGTAAGTACAGAATCTCACTTATTATCATGTCTCATACCATCTATGGCAAATAATTGACCGAAGCCGCCAAGGGGGAACTGAACTGCAGGTCTTCTCGTTACTGCCACTGTTGACCACACTTTCAAATCAGCGAAATTTTCAAAAAAAAAAAAACAAACAGCTGAAATGTTATGTGCGACGTCATGACTGCCTGGTTACACCAATGACATCTGTTCGCACAACAATCTGTCGTATAATAAATAAAAGTCTCGCCTGTCAAACATGACAGACACATTGATGGACACGATGTTCTACGTGGTTGTGTTGGTTGTGTCCGTGCTGGGCACGCATGGCACCCCGACGCTATCGCTGGGCTTTCCGTCGTTTTCAACATTCACCGGTTTCACAGGACGCCGGGATGACCAGACCACGACGGTTATGAAACCGTACAGTGGTTTCCGTGTGCAGAATGACTCGTTACGGATGGTTTATTATAATATGCAGACGGTTGCCGTCGTGGAATTGGGACCGGGGAAACTTTTGCTCAATTGTGAACTCATCGAAGTCTAGTGAGTACCTATTTGATTATTTCATTCAGACAAAGCCTTATATTTATTTCAGACTTGGTTCTAATACCCGACTGTTATTTAGTAACTTCATTATAAATTATTATCAGTTTCACGGTAAAAACGCTAATAAGAGAAAGTTTATTTACGTGCTACTAAATATCGTTCATCATGTGCTAAATTATCGGCCCGACATACTTATAATAACACACGCGTTTATATACATACATACATACGTAAATATGATTTACATGTGGAAATATTTTTTTTTTACCTGTTTCTCTATATATTTATTTTATAAAATAGTGATCCTGAAGAAGCTCTTCAGTTGATAAACGATTTAGGACCCGTATCGAAACCCCTTCAGATTTCGTTCTCGGAGATGATGACCCTAATGAATCAATGCCAACTACTGGATTCGCCACATTCCACACAAAAAGAAAATAATCACCGAGATATGACTGTCATAGAACAAAGACATGGCAGCAGAGGACTGTTGGCTAATAATCCATTTACATTGTTTAGCGGCATCATACCAGGTAAATAGAATGATTCAAACAACAGAAATTGAAAAAGTGTTACGCTGAGTGCTACGTTTGTCTTGCTAGGTACGAAATGGTGTGGAACCGGTGATATTGCTACAAATTATCACGATTTGGGACGAGATTTGAATATGGATAAATGCTGTAGGACACACGATTTATGCCCGTTGAAAATACGGGCGTATTCGAATCGATACAATCTCACTAATAATTCACTATATTCCAAGTAAGTTTCAAGTTTACAAAACATTTAATGAATAATTTATTAGGAAATTCTAAATCTGACGCTATTATTACAATTCGCCAGAGTATTCTTCATTTTGAAACAAAACCCATTTTATTATATCCGGTGTTTTATGAATTTTAATATTTAATTGACCTATAATAAATCGTAATTAAACCTTTCTAATTGAGTATTAGTTTCAACATTGACACTGTTTTGACGGAAAGACAAATTTAAGTGCAGGAATGTGATCACTTTCACGGTATGTATCATTGAAAGTTGAAAATAAATTATAGCATTTCCTAATTTATGTATATACATACATACCTATGTATATATACATGCATTTTGTGACTACTCGAAGGTCATATTAACCCATTATTTTATAAACGAAAAACAAACAAAAAAAACTGCGGGTTTCTCCCACTGACTGGATGAACAATGCTTTTTTATTTGATGCATTACGAAACGGTGTCTAGTCTAGTATTGCGTTACAGATCCCATTGTCTGTGTGATGACAGCTTGTACGAATGTTTGAAAAGAGTCGATACACCAACATCCAATTTAATGGGTAACATTTACTTCAATATTGTTCAAGTGCCTTGCATCGAAGAAAGTAAGAAAGGCGAACGAACATTCAAGAATGCGCGAAACAATTTCTGATGACACGGTTTATTGTTCGCACATTGTATTGTTATCTTTTTTAGACAGATTTTTAGTGTTTTTAAAAGATTTTAATGAGCAATCGTTATTACCGTATGGGTATTTGTGATTTTTATTTCAATTTGAAGTAAAACAGTCATTATTTATTTACAGGTTGTATGTGATTATTATTGTCAAATAAATATATTTTATTATAATATAGTTCCTTTTGAAATGAATCCCACTGAATCCAGCCCTGACACTATTAGTACTATTTCTCTCTGACTATTTCATTTATGTTTTTATTAAGTTTAATCTTGCAATGGGAGTGGGTGGTAATCACAAAAAAGTAATGTATTAGTATTGATTAGTATATATTACCAATATTTCAAGGAACAACAATGGAAATGTACATTTTGTATTACCACTGTTATTGTTGCATTTATTTATAAGTGCCTATTTAATTGTAGAGTGAGTACAAATCCTGCTACTTTGTGTAACTTTGAGGTTATGTCAATATTACAAAACATTAGAGGTGGATCAAAAAAAGCCAATAAAGGTCAGCTTGCAACAATCGTTTATGAGGTATTTGTTTGAAAGCGATCGTGATAGAGCTGTTGATTAAAAAATGTTTAATTTAATATTATAGACACTGCGTCATCTTGAAAACACTCCATGTAAAACTCAAAACTCGCAAGCAATCCAAAATTGTTTGAAATGCTTAGGACCGTTTAAATTAAATAAAACTGAAAAGTTAATGTTGATTAATAACCCACCGACAACTGCGCTCGAAATACAACTTGTAAGTTACGTCAGAGATAGGCTTTCTTTAAATGGTCTGATTTCTACTACACTTTATAGATGATTGAAGAAGGAGAAGAAAGATTAACGCAGGAACAAGTTGACGAATTATTACAGATAGTCAACTCACATTTTCCCCAACCGGAACCAGTAGAATAAGGCAAAATGCAATCTTCTGTATTTTATTTATTTGCACATAAGATACACTCAATTGACTTGTTTTAAATTTAGTTATCCGCAATAAAAATAATATAAATTACCTCTTCTGATCACCCAAGTCTTCGATAGCATCTTCATCTATCTCTGGCCATTTTTCTGGGATAATTTCAAACAGATCATCTTTCACATCTCCCTGTATCACAATTTCATCGTCGCCCGTTACAGACGAGCCACACGCAAATTTTGTACCGAAGAACTTGGCCGCAACTTTCAAATCAATATCTAAGAAAAATCAATTATATTTTAAAATTAATAGCGATATGTACGTTGGTCAATAATGATGCTTGTTTTACCGAAGGTGCTAAGTCCAGTAACAACGGTAACAGATTTCTTTTTTCCCCTAGGCGCGCGTGATACACATACTAATTTTGGACCGTCCTCTTTCTTTTTGACTTTCATCATGCCTTTGCCGCCACGTTTTTGGCGTTTTTTCTCTTCTTCGGCGCCTCCCTCGTTCCCTTCATCATCTACACGGACCTTTTCGAATTCTGTTGGTAAATTTCGTTCGAGCCATTGACGACATTTTTCAAATTCCGGATAGTATTCGCAATACTGGAAGATTTCAGTGCTTTGAAATTTCAGCTTGCTCATTATATGTGGTTAACTAACCTCTATAGGCATTGAACAATTGCCGCAGTACAATACTTTCATTGGATATGATCCATTTGCTTTTGGACCCAACGTAAAATCTATAGTTGTCATTTTCAAACAATAAATCAGCAGCTCACGAAAATTATATAAATGACAAACAGGCACGATAAACCCAGTGTTGCCAGCGGCTCGAAGTAAATAGTAACTATAACTTCAATGAAAAGTCGCTACGCGCCAATATCTTAAAAGACGCTATGTTCATGGTTTTTGTCTTCAAAGAAAGTCGCTACGCTTTATATTATATAAAATATGCGCTTCGTTTGTTGTACGCAGCATTTTGTATGGTTTACGCAAAATTCAATTACCAATCAAAATACTTCGTTAAAAAAACGCAGCTGTAGGGTAGAGACATAACTTAACTATCTTATAACGAACGTCTAAACACTGCGGTCAACGTTGTAACAAATCGTGTGAACGTTTAAATACTGTTGCCATGCAAAGAATACTAAAAATTATTATTTGATTAAAATGTTAGAAAGTTGCTACATTTAGTGTATTTTAAACTTTTTACCGCAGACAGCAAAAAGTTGCTACGCGTAGTGAAATTCAAGGATCTGAATTAATTGAAGTTCGGGTAGGGATTGCGTGGATACCAGCTTATAAACTGGCAAAGAATTTAATAAATGCAAATGAATTAGAAAACATTGTTCCCAATTGCAGTTATATTTATAGCTAGATAGAATGAATATTTATTTTAAAGTTGAAATACTAATCGAG
>JADQWA010000531.1:0-20363 GCA_018344505.1 Nebria ingens riversi
TATATATATATATATATATATATATATATATGTAAAACAGGCATTCTAAACTATTGTCGGAACGTGACATATATACTATAATAAAATATGTAGAATCAACGAACGAGCGACGTTGAGATATTTTCGAAATTGCAGAGCTCTTTTACGATTTGTATTGTTGATAGAAAACGGTACATTGTACTTACATACATACACACATACATAGAACATTTTATCGTACATAAAGTGCAATGCTTACATATATAATACTTCATCTTATTTGAATATATTGAACTGTATTTTCATCCCTCATTGACAGAATATGACGTTCTTGTACTGAATTCTATGTATATATTGACAAATAGTTAAGTTTTTAATAAGCATTTAATAATTTGTTTATATTCATCGCGCACCCCGCAGCACCATTATATGTTGGCGGCCGATGCACCGTCGCTGCCCGGTATATGTTTAAGCAAACCACGGGCTTATGTAAATCCGGAAATTAAACTAAACTAAAATTAAATATACATTAAGAGCGTTAAGTAGCTCCATATAAATTGATCAAATTGTATATGTTGCGTTGGCAACAAATACAATTTTATAGCTACAGTTGTAATTGGGTCATAAAACTTTGTTGTGATTAATAGTAATATTTAAATCTGAGACCAGAGAATAATTTTATAATTTGCGTAATCAGAATTTAATGAACATAATTCTTAAGCGTAACAATCATATAGTTTATGTTACGTATATAATACAGCTGAATTTCACCAGGCGTAAGTTTATAAAGGCTCCGCTACATTAGCATGGTATTGAGAGGCTTATTTGAAGTCGTTAAAGCCGTTTAATTAAATGCATTTTGTTTGGCGATTCAAATGAATATACAGCATAGAGCCGAATTTCCCACACGAATAAATGTTTTTCTATTTTAATACCACCATGAGGTAGGGTTTTTTTGTGTGGAATATTTTTTATTGTGTAAACACTAAATAATTGGTCATGAGCTTGTGTAAATGAATTCATTTTTTTTAGTAATTATGTAGAGGTTATTTATTTTGAGTTTACCCAGCAATTAATAATTAAATATTTATGTTATCCTAAAAAAACAATGTGCCATATAATAATTAAAAATGTTTTGATGAAAATATTTTCGCTTCAAAGTAAAGTACAACATATATTTTTGTTACAGATACTTCAGTAAATATCCTACCAACCGTAAGGATCATTTGAGTGGCGTTATTTCAAAAAAATGGCATCAAACATTCACAAAACAAGAAATAATCAAAGAAACCTGAATACATTTGCGTTGCAGTACAACAAATAGACATCAATAATTAAAATGGCGTTTTTAAACCACTTAAAAATTATTTTAATCTTATTTAATTTATTCATAATACAACAAACTACTGCGTTCCGTACTAAAAGTCTGAACTTATCCGATATTAAACAAAACGGTATGAATGCGATTAGCGTTACAGCGCTCCAACGGGAATTTACTGCTAACTCAACCACGATTGGATCTGAAATTCCTCGCAGTAACTCAAAGGCTATACTAAATGATTATGGAGCTGCAAAGCGAAAACCTACAGTTAACTCAACCACGAATGCAGCCGAAATACAGCGAATGAACACGAATGAAATTTCAAATGATTACGGAGATATGAATCGCTGGCGTAACATAAGCGCGAATGATTACAATGATTTTGAGCACTTTTTCTTACGGCGCAAACGTGAACTAGTCAACGCAAGCGCAATCAACTCAACTGTAATAAACCCGGATATTTTATTGGAGGATTTGAATGATCGGATGAACCAATCGAATTGCAGCAATGACTATTGCATATCGGATGAAGACTATATGAATATGATCGATGAATATATGTTTCCAACATCGTATGAGTGGGTTTTGATATTTTTCCATTCGATGGTTTTTCTGATTGGACTGGTTGGCAATGCGTTGGTGTGCGTGGCGGTTTATCGGAACCACAGTATGCGAACGGTTACGAATTATTTTATTGTGAATCTGGCGGTCGCTGACTTTATGGTGATTTTATTTTGTTTACCGCCGACGGTGCTGTGGGATGTTACAGAGACTTGGTTTATGGGGGAAGCCATGTGCAAGATTGTACTTTATATTCAGGTAAGTCCAGAATAACTTTTAATAAATGTAATGAGCCCCGGGGCGTTAATACTTATTGTGCCCGTTTTGTAAATAAACGAAAAAATATTTTCCAATGATTTAGTTCAACAAATCGCCTAGTATGGTACTACATTTATATTTTTTTATAAAGTTCAACGAATCTGAGTTGTAATTTCTCTGATTGTGTCGAATCGAGTTTGATTCCATTATTCTTTTATTAGACGCCGTGTTGAATTTTTCATGTGACCGCAATGTCACTCGTTATTGCCGAAGCCGACGGTGTCAAATAAGCGAACCTAATTTAAATATCGACTACGCATTTACTAGTGGTATTTCTTTATGCAACATTCCTGATCGAATTTCTACAGAAAAGAAAACAAAACTGTGTTGTAATAACTACATGGGTGAATGATTATAAAGATAGAAAAAGTTTTTGAAATTCTCCCAGGAATTCACTATTCTGTTAACTGATATTTAATGACCTTCTTTTTAGTTGATATTTACTTTATCAAATATTTATTAAAAATTAAATGTGTCTTATATTCGTCTATTTTTATAGTTTCATAAATCGTTTTTCAGTTCATTATGTACATCATGGCAGTTATCCTTACAAAGATTCTTCAAAAAGTGCCTTTAATCTTTAAAACGTACGCCATAAATAATATTTTAATCGTGTAAAATTCGGTGTCTCCTTCAGAGCTTAGTTATGATAAGCGTTTACACAAAAATGTATTTGAGAAATTCTGTTTATAACGACATACTAAATCTATTTCATATTAGGTCGTTAAGAACGATTTTACATTGTGTGACATATGTATGTGATGTTCGTAAAAAGTGGGTATAAATATTTAAAGAAAAAACTTAATAAATTGAATAAATCAGTGTTCGCTTAATGAAAATTGATTCTCATTTTAGTTTGATAAACTTTTGGTGTTAGCATCTGTTGCCTCTAACCGAACGAAATACTGACGAATCGTTGCGGAAAGCTAACCAAATTATAATTATATGGAATGGTAGCACATTTTCATATTAAATTCTCAGCAAAAAAACATAAAAATCAACCCCAAAAATATCACGTGGTTAATGTTATTTTTCACGCTCAGTTGAAACGTAACTCGACTTTGAGCCAGCGCTTTTTGTATTAAAATTGGATTAGAATTAAATTTAGTACACAAGATATAATAGTGTTATTTTTATAAATAAATCATTTTCAAATATTTGCATTTCTGTGTACGATTTAAACGCGATCTAAATATGCTTTAAAAACACGTTTACGCCCTGTTACATTTTTAACTTAGAGCTTTCATGTTATAGTAAGAAGACTTTTGGTTTATTTATTATCCAGGTTTTGTGATTTTAAAATTTATAGTTTTACGTAAATATTTACACCGGATTTTCTTATACGTAGTAGAGATTTTTGTATTTAAAAATTAAAGGAGATAAAATTATTCATTTTACATAATGTAAATAAGCAACTGTAAAATGTCGATGTTTTTTTTTTACAAAACAATAAAAAAATTAGGTTTTTTTGTCATTGTCCTGCGTATATTTTTCATTCCGTTGATTTTAAATTGACAATTTATAGGGACAGTTACTAAATCCGATTGGAACTACACAGAACATATGTTGCGATATAAAACCGCTATATAATGTTTATTTTAGCTATAATAAGATTAACTATTGTTTAAACAACGTTTTAAAATTATATATACATATATACATGAATCAGCATTTAAAAATATCACTATAGTACTCAAAACAGTATATGTCCATAATGATTATTTACCAGTATTTGTTATAATTTATATTTATTATTTATGAAAATATAAATTGCATATGAAATATTTTACGTATTAAATATAAATAGATGGAATATTTTTATAGAGTGCTTTTGCGTTTTTGTTAGTATAAAATAGCAAGAGTATTTTATGTAGCAGCGCTAAATGTGAGGTGTGACATTATAAAGTAGAAAATGACACACTGAAAAATAATCCTGAACTCTGAAAAGAACTCTTATTTCGGCTTTGTTGCTCTGGGCAACAGTTCACTCTTTATAAGTATGCGACGTGCCGGTTAAACTTTCAGTTCAGTCTTTGACGAAAAGGCAATTTTTTCCGCCGTGCACGGTTAGATTAACCATCATTTTATGTAAAACTTCAAGGAAAGCTCGAACGTTTCTATGCGTGCATATGCAACTAAATGAAGATTAGTAGAAATTGATTTTTAAATGAAAAATCTTCATAGACAATTTTTAACAAATTAACTACGAATTTAAAATATGTTTCTGAGATGGTTTATATTTACGATGAACAACAATTTTTATTAATAAATATAAATTAATTAATATATTTTATTCTATATTCGAAGTTTGTCATTATAATTATATGGCATGCAACTTATAAAAATTGTGAGATAGAGAAATGTAACTTTTTTTTCAAATTTGTAGCTAGAAAATGTTTATGCTAACGAAATAAATGGTGCAAATAAACAAGAAAGTAATATGCTTGAATGAACTTTGAGCTTGTTTCCAAACAAATTTACTAGTGTTGTGAGTGCCATATTTTTATTGCATATCCGCGAAGTTTTTATTTTATTTTTCCTATTAGTTTTAAACGTTGAGACCATTCGTTGAAATAAGTGTGTAAAATTTTATGATTTTGCAAACTTTCTAAAGTTCTTTTTAGAAAATCAACGACTTTGGCTTCTTTATTTATAAACTTTACCATATTATTTTCAAAATATGATTCGACCAAATATATATATATATATATATATATATATATATATATATATATATATATATATAAATATATTTGAAAGAATATCTTAAGGTCGAATAGTTCATTAGGCAAAGTACCACTTACAAAGCACAAAAAAACCAACACAGTTTAATGTTTCGACGAAGATTTTATTATTACATTTTCTCGTCCACCATTCCTTCGTTTATTTCATTATCTTTCTTGCAGAAGACAAGTGTAAGTATAATTGAATTTGCGCTGTTAAAATTTTTAACACTAGAGTTTGTTCTTTTTACTCAATTTATAAGAGAAAATAATTCGGATAAATCGAATGAAAGTGCCATTGTTCCATACGAAACGAATCAAAGTTATACATTGCGTTAAACTTCATGTAAGTACATCATCATACTTAAATGTTCCTAACGTACATTACGTGATTTTTCGTACACTAAATTTCATGACGTTTCAACACGCGAAATCGGTAATATATTTGACTCGATGACATATTGACTAATATATTTCTAGCGAGAGTTCAGTTGCGTCAGTAATTTTTTATATTTTCTATAAAATTGATTCATTGCTATTGATAATATGTCAAAATTATTTTGAGTTCGATTTTAGTTGATAGTAAGCAAAGTATATTGTAGTTAATAACGTATATACCATTATATTATTTATATAGATAATAGAAATGCAGAGTAAAACTTCTTTGTACTATAAATAATATGATATGACGTGTTTATATGCGCGTTACTAACTAATATGGTGTGAAGCATTATTATTTATGTTAAACAATAATTCTCACATAAACCACCCGGTAAAGCCCACGGTTTTAACTCAGCGAATATGGAGCTTACACTTGTCCGAAAAGAGTAGACGAATATGTCACTTCGGATTACGTCGCTTACATAAGATCAAATAATATAGGTTTTAAAGTATATAGCTACGATATAATATATCTAGTCTCTTTTCTAAATGAGATCTTTTTTTGTTCATAATTTGATGAATGATTTGCGGAAAAAAGCACAAATTATATACGTTTAAGGTCACATAGAAAATAGCTTTTTTTCAACAAACATGCTAGTACAATATTCTAGATAGTTCTTGATACAAAATAAAGATATAAAATATGATTTGTTTAAGAAATGCTATCTTATCTATATATCTATATATATATATATATATATATATATATATATATATATATATAATATATATATATATATATATATATAATATATATATATATATATATATAATATATATATATATATATATATATATATATATATATATATATATATATATATATATATAATATATATATATATATATATATATATATATATATATATATATATATATATATATATATATATATATATATATATATATATATATATATATATATATATATATATATATATATATATATATATATATATATATATATATATATATATATATATATATATATATATATATATATATATATATATATATATATATATATATATATATATATATATATATATATATATATATATATATATATATATAATATATATATATATATATATATATATATATATATATATATATATATATATATATATATATATATATATATATATATATATATATATATATATATATATATATATATATATATATATATATATATATATATATATATATATATATATATATATATATATATATATGTATTATATATATATATATATAATATATATATATATATATATATAAATATGTCAGTAAGAAAATTTAAAGAATTTCTTTTTCATTTTACTGGGAAATAGTTTAAATATTGATAAATATAGTTTTGCGAATTTAACTAAAACATTCAATATATATAAAATAAACAATATGTTTATATTGTTTGTTTTTCGCTGCGTTTCACAAACTAGCACAATGAAATCGCATAGTTTATTTATTGAACTTTTGTTTGAAAACTTAAACTCAAAACACCAGTGTAAATTGCAACAATTCCGACGAATTCTGTTTTATTTGCTTCATTTTGTTTGTTCTTAATGTTGTATTTATTTTTTGTTCAATTTAAACAGACTTTTCGTAACGAAAATAACTATTTGTTTAAAGTCAAATTATAGACTAATCAAAGTTACTGATTTAAAAATAAAGCTTAAATCGTTGCATTTTCTCAAACTTGCATTTAGAAATATGTTTGTTGTTTAAAATTTATTTATATCATATTTGGATTGAAAGTAGCAAAACATATCAAACATTATGAAATTATAAGCTTGTTCAAAAAAAAATTAAATATTTAAATTATTAATACAGAGGAGCGAATTAAAAACAAATTTATAATATTTAAACAGTAATATCAAATAAAATTCAGAGGATCTAAATAATATGTAGATACGAATGCAGAACAATATTTAGTGTCACAATTTGAAATGTTCGCATGTATTTTGCGATGTTTTTTGTTTCATTCATGCCAACTTGAATAAACCTTTAATTACTCTAGAAGCATTGCCAACCGAAGCAGAATATAACCTTTTTCCACCCTCAAAAAATATATATCTATATAGGTATATAACGAACGTTGTGTGAAATTTAAAATAGGAATTTCTTGTAAATTTAATATACAAAAAAGCATACGAAAATTATTTATGCTTATATAATATTAATATAGGTATATATTTTTTTGTAATTTTATAAATTTATTTATAGGTTTTAGTAATATTTTAGAACGTTAGAGAGTAAGGAGGAATATGGATTTTTTTGTTTTCAATCAAAACAATGAAATAAGGCTAAAAAAATATTGATTCTATAAAAAGTGCTGTCATTCCTGCCCCATTCAGAAAGTCGCAATCGTTGTTTAAATCTGTCACTAACTGAATTGACATCTTAGTTA
The DNA here is from genome assembly GCA_018344505.1 of Nebria ingens riversi. Classification (NCBI taxonomy): domain Eukaryota; kingdom Metazoa; phylum Arthropoda; class Insecta; order Coleoptera; family Carabidae; genus Nebria; species Nebria ingens. Next base: position 7,757 of record JADQWA010000531.1, read on the forward strand.
TGAGCAGGTTAGACATCTAAATAGTAGTCCAATAACTTTTATTTGACTAGCGCGGAATGGTAATTTTAATACATAAAATTTGAGTAACACACAAATTGCGAAATTCTGTTCGTGTCATATATTTTGATATTATGCTAATTTAGGCCATTTCAAAAATAAACACTATTATGGTAATGTAATATTGCACGTGTACGTACGTATAATATCGGTAGAGGAACATATGGTATCTCTAAAGTAAGATATTATTTAGCATAACATGCAAAGGAAACTGATAGCGTATGTGTAGTTTAAGAGTAGCTATCGACGTAATGTGAATATATGCATATACGGCTACATATGTGCACCTCGAAATCAAATGCAAGTTTGATGGTAATTTATGTTTTGTAACCGTTATTTTAAACAAATAAACAAACATATCAGGTTCTATACAGTTTTCATTATTAATTGCTTGTACTGGGTATATTAATTTTACACTTGGGACCTATGATTAACAAATTTGCATATAGCTAACAGAAATTTACCTGCTGGCTGCAGACTCTGTATATCATCTTGAAAAACAATCTTCTCTTATTAGTTTAGTCTATACATTACACTTTACTCACAACTAATTGCCAACTATAATACTTTGATAGTAAAACATATTTTAGTTATAGGTATAAGAAAACTTGTAATAAATATCAAAGAAAATAGAATTTTCTCAAACACTGTACAACTAGGTAGTAGGTATATAAAACAAACACGTAGCGCGAATAAGGGTGGAATATAAAATAGTATACCAATTCGATTTGTTTGAAAGATACAATCATAGAAACAAATACATTTTAACAAAAAAAAAAATGTATTTGATTTCTTAACATATAGGTAATTACGCAAATATAAATAATTTCAAAGTTACAAGATATTCAACTCGCCGATCGATTATACGAAAATGGCAAAACATAAAAAAGCCGCAACACGAAAATAATGCAGTAAACATAAAAACTCTTTGACCCTAAAAAATGGCGGTAACTTTTTAAGAGACATACAATCTTAACTTGGCTAGCTTTACTTTAAACAGCAGCGTTTTGTATTACGAATTTATATCACAAAAGACAAGAAGTCGTGTGCAATGAAGGCGATAACGAAACGTAAACGACCCTACGTCAAACCATATCTTCAACATGGTCGAATCAGAAATACGCATGACTGTAATTTTGGTTGTGTAAGCCAGGCTTTGGGTTCGTCACGCCTGGATTACACGAATTAACTGCCATCTCTTGGTGTAACAACTAAACTTATACAATTAGCCAGTCAACCTTAACCCTTACTTAAATCCACACGATTACAGTTCTGACCAAAACAGAGGCTCTTACAGTTCATTTAATTTAAATCGGTCGATTATCTGTGTTTTGTTTACATTTCTATTCCTATTGTATTTGTATTCGTTTGTATATAAAATCACGTTTAAATCGCAATAAATATTTCTTTACTAAAATAAGTTTTTTTTTTAATTGAAACACGTATTTGTGCAGTCTTCAGGTCGCAGCACAAGAGTTGATGGTAATCTGACGTTCAACATGTACGCGACGGAAAAGCAATAAATACAAAAGACGAATGTTTTCAGCTTGGGTAATAGATTGTGTTTGTCGTTTCAATAAAATAGACTGTCTGGAATGTTTATTGTTTATTAGGAGAATGCTGAGATTTCTCATAATTTCAGACCTAAATGAACTTCGATATAAAAAAAAAACTGCAGCAGACAATAAAACAGACTACGCATTTCTATGAGTTTATAAAATGTATATATTAATCGTCAAAAATTAATTAAATAGTATGAGTTAGTATCTCGAGTTCATCTCTGAACTTTGTAACTATGTGATTCTAAGCATGTTTTAGTATAAACTATTTTAATTGAAAATGAAAACATTTCATGAATTTACTAAATGCAGTGATTATAATATCTACAGTATTTGCACACACACAAACAACAACATAAAAAACCGCAATTGTTTTTAAAATTCTAGATTTTTGAATATAACTCAGAGCAAAAAAAAAACCTTTATAATTTTGTACGTACTGATTTGTGTGACGTAACCACTATAGTATATTTATAGGTTTATTTGCAGTAAATATATAACTACCATACGCTATCAGAAAACATTAGCGCACTAGTTGACAGGTATAGCCCTAAATTAATCAAGTGTTGACTAGGAAAGTGTGCATTACGTACAATGTACTGAATGTAGCGCGCACTGGCCGTGTTCGAACCACCAACAATAATGAAAACACTAAATTACTAAAAGCTAGACGCACATACATACAAACACACGCACCCACATCATTTCCTGTATAACAAATAAGCAAGGATTTATTAGCAGTGTTACTTTTTTATGTTTGTGCTTTTCAGTTTCATGTTTATACATGAGAGGATTCACACTATATATATATATGAAATTCAAGACGATGAGAAACAAACACAAATTAAGTATTAGCAAATACCAATTATTTTTACACAACACCGACACAAATAAAAATGAAAAATAATTTTACACCTTGTTAAATTCCAATGTAGGTAAATTGAATCAGAAATAATATTAAATTTTCTTTAAAAAAAAAAAAAAATAGGTAGATGTTAAGAAAACAATAATAATTTTTGCTCTTCTCAAAATTGCATTTAGAACCAATTACGAAGATTGTGTTTGGTTCTAATTAATTTACTTTAAGTAACACTTATGTTAAGTGACATTTAATTTAGGTGAGTCAGGTAATTGGTCAATGTTATGTCAACCCTTTTGGAATGTTCCGAAAGGGCAATGGGCGAAATGCTATCAGGTAAGAGGTCTTGAAACAACATTGTCTAAAGACCATACTTAATTAGGCAATTTATTTAAAACCTTCATTCCTTACTTACTGTTGTAACGTTGCGGTAAATTTACGAAAATATTAGAAATATATTGAAACTTTTATTAGAATCGTGCTTCAGAATTAATTCGAATACTTTGCTGCCAATATTTATGGATAAATTTTTATTACCTATATATCCTGGTTTAAAATGACAGTAATCGCTTTTGTTATCAATAAACTTATCAACTTGTTGATATAGCCACACACTGTAATTCTGTATGAGTACATACTTATAGGTAACAATGACAGTCTTACAATTACGAACTATTTGAATATACTATTTTAGAAACAATAATATTTCAACATTATATAACTTTACTACAACTTAAACACAATTACGTAATTACAATTGTTCGAAATTAATTACTGAATGATCCTTTACAGGTATTCAGTCCATTTGATCAAATGTATAAACATATTATATTAATCATTCTTAGAAATATCCAAGGCCTATAATTAAAGTTCGCATTTAATTGATTTTGTAATTTACAAATTACGTGATAGATACTATAAAAGTCCATAGAGTATAAATTCATAATACGAATTTCGAATTCAATACAAATGATCAAATTATCAAATTACCCGTATGCATCATACGCAATAAATTATTGTTTATTTGATTTCTGGTTACAAAATGAGATAATGGCCTATTATTAATTTACTGTAGTTATTGAAAAATTGAATTATCGGGCCACGAGAGTTTTTAATATCATTTTTCATACATATTTGGTTCATTTTTAATACAATTCTAAATATATACGCCCACTATTTTAGAACTAAGGCGTCAGACAAACCAAGAGAAAAATGATAAAAGGTAATTGTTTCGTTTTAATTGCGCTTAAAAGTACTATAAGATAGACCTACGTATATAACGAATATGTTGACACGTTTATATTTTAATTACATAATTAATTACGGCTTGGTTGTTCGTAAGTGAACGCTTGAAACTTTGCTAATTAGCGACCGCTAAACTTCATAGTACATACATAGTGTATAATAGCCATAGTCAAGTGAGTTCCCAGAAAACACTAAATATGCAACCATCTATATAGTACATTGAGAACCAACGATCTGACTATATTTCCGTTTCATTTCTGTACTCATCGTTTGAAGTTTCGCTAAACGCATACATATATGGTTTAGATTCAATTTTATTTCTTTTAACATTCAGCGATCGATATATTCAAAGCTAAACGCTTCGCAATATCTTCGGCCCAAATCTCTTTTCGAAAACTATATTTTTTATTAACATTCACATCAATAGCTATTTATAGAAACCTTCCTTACGGCTACTAGAATTTAATTTATTTTATTCAAAAGTTTTCAAGACAATCTTTGTAAAGCAAAAGTGCGATTTTATTTTATTATTACAAACATTTTTAATGATTTTAGTACTCTTTGTTCATATATAGATTGTATTTTATTGAAATGAATTTGTCATCTTTAGAAGAGGCGACACAATTTGGTATTACATGTGCGAGCTCATTGCTGAATGTGAACACGCGCATAATTCAACAGGAAGTTCGAAGTAGTACGCAAGAACCGAAATGGCCGTCACCGAAAATATATATAACATAATACATATGGTATTCACAAGAGCAAATCTAAAAGTGCGCAGATATATATATATATATATATATATATATATATATATATATATATATATATATATATATATATATATATATACATACGTATCGTTCGATACATTTATCTGTAGGAAGTACGTGACAGGCTTAGAACTTACAATACACTTTTTTTTCCTGCGTATTTGAACATTCAATTTCGGTTAAATTAATTCGAAGAACCGCCACACGCACAGTCGTAGTTAATTTACTAAAATGTACAAATTATATTTCCAACAGTTAGTATAAATTGCATTCAACTTAGCGTGTGCTAGTTGAAACTGTGCAAACGTTTCAAAAATGTCTCTTCAATGGAGTTTACAACTAGTATGTTAGTTGGGAATGGTTTCATGATGCCATCAGAGATTCCAGCCAACTAAAATGGACATTAAAACCGTACGATCGTATAGTATATAGAATAGACGCTTCTTGTATTCTGCTATTAGTCTATTTGTAGACCTTTAGTATATAATAGATACACACTCAACGGCAAATAATAGAATTTCATTTTTATTTCCTTTGGAGTGGGTATTGACTGCTTTTATCTAGTAATTTGTTGTCCACATTCACTATACCTATATAGTATAGTATACACACATCGACACTTACAAAGCTTTAAAAGTGTTAAGACTTTTGCATAACATATTTAACAAATATAATTCTAGTAAAAGCTCGACCTACAAGTACTACATGACATATTTAAATCGCGTCTTTCATTAATCGTTCAGTCTTAAAATCAACTAGCAAAATATTGACTTATGAAATTTAGTTTTGAGTTCAGGGACGCTGTTTACACTGTCAAAACATCTACCAAACACCTCTGACGTTGTGTTGGTCTTACATTAGTATACATTGACAAGGAAAGGGACATGTCAACGTGGCCGTAGCCGAACCAGCTAATTCCAGTTGACCCTTTGCTTAGTCAGTATGTGTTCCAGTTGACCCGGTGATCGAGGTTCATGTTCACTCCATCAAATGAACTTCCGAATTATCGTTAACACTTTGATAGCTACGCAATTAATCATGGAGACTGTGTGCTATATATTGCTTTAAAGGAAATGCGATTGAAGGTCGGAACCGGAAGGGGAAAACGACGGAATTTCAAAGAGACTGTGCAGTGTTTAATAGATTTGTAATTGAGACAAAAAAGAGGCAATAGTGAAACAAATGAATACTTTGACGAAAAGTAATTACTTTTAGTACGTTGAGGTTTGGACGTTGATATATTTTTAAAACATTTTTTTCGTAATTATGCTTGCGTAATCAAGTCATCCCGTTGTGTCATCTTTTTCAATATGTTTAATTAGAATTTTCGCACTCGTAGAAAGCAATGTTACGTTTATTATAATTGTATCAAACAACATATAACATTATGTAGCGCAATTTGTTTGAAACGCAAAGAGCTCGGTGTGAATGTGTTACACACATATATTGTAAACATGTTTGCAAAATGGTGTAAAACCAAAACCAAAATAGGAATTTCATGTTTATGTATGTGCCTTTATGCATAAAGCACACGAGTAAACAATGATTATATTTTGTCGTTTTGATTATTACGAAAATGTAACTATATGCGTTAGATAATATAAATTCCTACTCATATATATGCAACATATAACGACAGTACGTTTCAAATCAAACACATGCGTGTATATGTAATTGAAATACTAATATTGTAAATATAGTATGTATATATAATGTAGGAGAATTCATCACAAGTTACTTTTTTTTCAAAATATATTAAATGGGACAACTCCACTAAAAAACACGTAGAATCATATGTATTTTAGAATATAGTTTAGCAGTTTCTGAAACATCTCTAGGCTAGTAAACATCCTGCATCCCGGAGAATAGTTTTAACTTTAAGATAGAATCCTTGTCGTTGTGTCGCCGAAGCCGTTAGACACATACAAAGGCCCAAACACACTTTTATATTCTCTGCTCGCTTTCACAGATGCTTCGACACACAAATAATATGTCCTAGAGTAGATTTCTTTTTGGTTAACAGTACAGCATGAAATATGGTAGTGTTTATGCCAAAGGACACAATCGTCTAAATACTCTAACCGCTCCTGAGGCTTCTCAATTGATTATAGGCTGCGTTAGGATTCAGATAATAGACCAAATAATTGTATGGAAGATTTACGAGAAAAGTTAAATGTCTTAAGACTACATCCTCAAGTTACATACCAGTTAAAATTGACCCAAACGCTTAACTGAGTTTCCAAACAGTGCAACTACAATAAGACATTTTTCTTTTATTGCGTGTGCGTGTGTTTTAATAATAAATTGTTATTTTCTGTTTAAATCAAAAGTAATTTATGTAAAACCGATAAAATATAGAATATGTTTGAAGATAAACAGTATTCCAGAGCTACATTAGTCAAATTTTAAGTCCATCACAATGTAATCATCACATTCCTTAATCGTTTTTGTGCAGCCAATAGAAGGTTGCCGAAATAATTTTGAAAATGTATTTAATAAATATTAAAGTAAGTTTTTGGCTAAATATGAAAATTAATAAGCTTATGTACGTCCTATAACTTTGCTGTAAAAGCTTTTCAGTTTTCACGAGGATAAATCATACTCAATCTACCATCCAGAACAAATATAATATTTAAACCCATGGGGATGTTGGGTTTTCATCAAAATTCTTTAATTATATGCGGTAATATATACGATACAAATAAAAAGTACTACGGATCAAAGAGAATATCAACGTTTCAACTAAAATACAAGGAATAAGAATCACATACTCCAGTTACTTTTCTTTTTTCGGTTGGCAAATAGCCAATACCCCCTCAGAAACAGAAACATTTTAAAAAGCATAATTTAGGAAGAAGAACATAACATTACATGTTTGTAAACTTATAAAAGAAATATCAAAACTGATCCGCAAGCGAACTTAAAAGTTTTAAATCGTTTTAAAATAATTGAATTAAACAAAGTATTAATGAAATACATCGAAATGCATTCACTATATAATTCGAAATTCAAAACAGCTCTTTCCAGCCATTTATTTATCTAAATAGGAAATGGTGTAGTTTTCTGTGCAGAATTATAATGAATATACAATCTGTATCAGGAGGGGGAGAGAGTGACGTTGCAAACCCCTTAAATATATCATTCGATTGATTCAACATTTGCATCCTATTTATAGAACGTTCATTATGCCACAGACTGTCAATTTAAATGTCTATGAGTAACATTACAACGGTGGTTCCAATTCTCATATCTTTATTATTAACTTCTCAGAATTGTCTCCGATTACATCAAATAGATTCTATTACACAATGCCTTTATCTTTTCCAAGCTACACAAGCGTTAATTACATTGTAAATCACGTTCAAATTTAAAATAATTAAGAAAATTATCATTTGATTGTAATCTAGATAAATATTTCTGAAATTCATTTATTATTAATGAACTTTATTAGAAAATGTATTTATTTAAGATTGGGCCTTAGGAAAAGACAGATTCTTGCCCAGAATTGGAGCATTAGTGTTTGTTGGGTGAGCCATTGCAACTAACTGTTTAACTAATCATTCTGCCATCTGATGTATGTGCGTAAGACTAACAAAGGACTTATGTTATAAATAGCCTTTTCTGTAGAATATTTTCTTTTGTGTTTGCGCGTTCACATTAAATCCGTGTAGGTTGTAAACATTGAATGGGTGTACTACCGCAAAAACTCTTAGAATATGCAAGACAAGACAAGAGTTGTTTTAACCGGAATTCCTCTTGACACTTAAGATTCCATGAAAGCAAAAGGACGCTGCTTGGTTTATTATTGTTCAAATTTGCACTGATCTGTCATGATGTTGAACACCTCTTATGTTCAAGTAAAAATGTACCTAATGTTTGTTTGTTTGTTTCAGACTGTTTCGGTGACAGTGTCAGTGCTAACATTGACCTTCATCTCAATCGACCGCTGGTACGCCATCTGCTTCCCGTTGAAATTCAAGAGCACTACCGGACGAGCGAAAACAGCTATTTTTCTAATATGGATGTTTGCGCTTGCATTTGGTACGTTCAAATTTCAAACATTACACAATTATTAGTTGGCGATATTTAAACAACACTCGTCCACCCACATATTATAGGTATAAAACATTTAAAAAATGACATTTTCGTATTTATAATAAAATATGTAGAATGGTGAGCGAAAATTAATTATTTATAGTTAGGAACATCTTAATCGTATTATAACTAAGTTGATAGTGTTAGTCCCACTCAAGGAAGACTCACTCACTTGGAAGATATTTATAATTAGGTTATTTACCTGACTTACGTTAATTGTATTTCGGCGTTAACCAGGTATTATAATCATCTTTAATTTGCGCCACAATTACTATCTAAGTTCATCGATAACAAATTTATAAAAGGTTTAGAATTTTCAGTATATTTTGATTCAAATATATTTGATTCAATTTAAAAACTGCCATATGCCTAGAATGTTATATGAATACGTGTACTGAAAACTGAAAATAGTAACTCTCTTCAGGAATGTTCCGCTTTCGTAACCGCCCTCTGGCAACAATTGTATTTCAACGACGAATACCTATGAAAATCTCGCATTTTCTGAAAAGACTTTTATATCAAATTTTATAAATTGGATCACATTTCTTCTCAGAGTCAGAGCAGATTTTTTAACTAAATCTGTTATCGTTATCTTTTTTATATACTAAACTTTTAAAACTGTATTTAAAAGTCTCAATTGCATCCCGAAAATATAAAATAAACTCATAATTCAATATTGAAAAATGACACAAGTAAAACAAATTAATTAAAATATAGAACGTGCATTATTCTACTAATCATCAATTTATATCTAGCGTAAGAGTAAACTAGCAACCCTTAAATGTGATAAAGATTCGTTTAAATAAAATTCAAATTAAATAGAACGGTTGCCAATAATACAGGGACAGTTTTATCTACGTATCCTTTCTATCCCCATTGGTAAATAGAGCCTGAGTGTGTATGCATGTGTGTGGCTGCGAGGTGGTGGAGAGGATGTAAGTTACAACCATTTCTAATATAAGCGGCATTGAAACCAGTGTCAGGTGTCACAAACGACGCAAGATGAAATTTTATTTATGTGAAGGAGACACGCATACAAGCACCCAAGGGATTTTATCAGGCAATGTCATCGTAGTGTGCTGAATTGCCCGTAGGGTCCTGAATTTACCACAATGTAAGAGCTGGTAAAATGTTTATAACAGTCTGAAACACCTCTAGATCTCCGGAGCCAACATAGAAAGTGGCTTGGTTGATTAGTCAATACTTTAATAAAAATAAATAAATGTCTCTGTCTAAATTTCGAACGTTCTACAATATATTGTAAACATTTAAGATGTTGTGGTAATTTAAGCACTGTTTAAGAATACGTGTATTACGCTCTGAAGATAAGACATGCCCAAAGTTAATAAGATGGTATAATTAACCATATTTATAATCCTCTCATGTTCAAGCCGTTTCTCTCTTGGGAATAAACTAACAAGCACCTTATTAAAATGATGAATTGCTTTGCTACGAAATTATACAACACTATCACACTCTGCAAAATCGGACAAAAATATCTGAATTTTTTTTATAAACCGAAAATGAAATACATAAATATACAATTGATTGATTATTTGTTGGTCCAACCGGATATAACACATTTATAAAGATTGATGATTAGTAAATGTATTTGAAAATTTAAAAAAACGAATGATTTGTTAATGCTGTTTTCGCCCATATTTTGATAGATTTTTTAATTGAGTAATTTTGTAAAATAAATAATAAAAAATGTCCGTGTTCTGACCTTTTATGAGGAAATGGTACGGCGTGGGTGTCGAAAGAACATGCAATGCAGCTTCTAGTAATTCTAACTGACACTTACATAAATATAAAATAAAAGGCGCAAACAGGATTCTAGATCCACACGCTGCTAGAAGCATCTTTGACATATTTCATTTTACTGATATATTTAATCTTCTATTATTCAAACATTCAGACTATACCTGTCTGAAACACTCTTTTAAAATACTCAGTCGCTATTTTGTTTCCTTTCTTTCCTTTATTTTTTTCTAAGAACTGAATCAAATTTATACAAGATTATTTCTTAAAAAAACAATACTAATTATTGATTTGATTAAAATTTAAATTTAAACTAATCAAATAGTTATTTAATGAAATTTATACAATACAATTCATTTATACGCAGTCATACAATTATGTAAATTGGTATATGATTTACACACGTCAATCAATGACAGTCGCATAATGCCACATGGAAATTAAACTAATTCATAATGCTTGAAATATCGAATGAAAATCAATTGAAGCGAAGCCATCGTTGATACTTAGTGACAATTCGATTAAATCACATACATTCGATAATGAAACTTGATTTAAAACGAGATTGAATTGTTCTATATTTAGTTAACATATTGATTCATATTTAAAATATAGTTGTTTCGTAATAACTGCGTTAGAGACAGACAGATGTACATACATATATACATACATGGTTAATTATGTTTTTAAATCTATACCTAGAGTAATTGGAGTATTTCGTTAGTTTCTGTTGTTGTTTATTTATTAAGTATGTTCAGATTTTAATTAGAGAAATTTCTAAAGTAAAATAAAGTCTTTGATGTATATTTAATTAGTTTGTTCAAATAATATTTATATATACATCTTGATTATTTTAATTCGTTTGTTTATTATAAATAATATAATGAACGCATATATACACAGCTGTCTAGTTTGATATATATTTATATTTGCTCCAGATATTCCAGAATTAGTGGTGCTGCAGACGTACAAACGACTGGAACGCGTCGATACACATTATTTTATTCAATGTGAAGCTAGCTGGTCTCCTGATTCCGATACAACGTGGTCTGTGCTGAAAATGATATTACTCTACGCGCTTCCACTCGGCTTTATGTCCGTCGCCTATTGTCAAATTGTACGAGTTTTGTGGCAGTCGGATAATATACCTGGACATATGATCAATTCTTCAGGTTAGTTGTATTTTTATTTTTTATTTTATATATACAGAGCGAGCTGTGAGTATCGGCGAAAACAATGCTTGTTTAATTTAATTTATGTGTTCCAGCTAAGAGCGAACTAGCCATCTGGTAATTTTAGTAAATATAAGAAGGGGGCAGTAACCTTTCAGTGGTGTCTCTGTTTATTTGTGACTGTTTTTCTTTCTTTAGTTTTTATTGCAAATGCCTAATGTTGTATAGTTGTTCCTTTGCGGTCCTGTTCCAAGGGTTGATATTGTTTGGTTTTTTTGTTTTGTTTTATGTAGGGGTTGGAGGCCACCGGAATAATACGTTCACAATGAACTCAAATGCAAGTACCGAAGGACAATTACGTTCGCGGCGTAAAGCAGCCAAGATGTTAGTGGCGGTCGTTGTGATGTTCGCTGTGTGTTACTTTCCAGTACACCTGTTCTCAGTCATGAGGTACGCGTACGTATTTAAATTTTATTTTATACTTTTCATCAATCATTATCAATCGTAATGTTTAATCATTGTATGTATACCTACATAAATATAATATTAATTCAGTAGGATCATCAGGGGATAAAATATCTGTAAATATAATGGTTTTGGCTATCACAGTCAACTGTTAACCTAATTTTGTGGGGTCGCATTTTATTAGGTGCGATTTAATTACAAAAGGTTAACGACGTTAATTTAATACCGAGGACTCGTGACGGGTTTGTCAGTAAGTTTTCTAGTGACAGACCGCGCGTACGTAGGGAAAAATCATCACCCTCTCGGGACAGCGAGAGGATGAAATGTTTCTAAATTCCTGCGGGATATGTTCTTGGTTGGCGTACGAAACGTTGCGGTCGTCTCAAAGAGACAGAACCCAAATTAAAAACGTTCCTAACGATGTTTGTCGGGTTGATTTCATTGCACGTTTTACTAACAAAAACTCCAAATACGTCATTTAACCTTTTAAATATACGTTAAGGACAGACATACACACATACATATATTCTATGTATTACCTATACATATATAAATACCCCTATAAATGTTTAATAATTTTATATTATGCTGAGCTGTTTTTAAAAACATCGGCCATGTATT
>JADQWA010000532.1:0-12956 GCA_018344505.1 Nebria ingens riversi
GTTAGTACCAGTATTAACGGAGTACTACGAGATTGGTATTAAATATGTTTGAGAATAGGATTAACGTTAATACTGGACATTTATTTTGTTTCGAGAATTCGGCTGTCTAAGAACGCATCTAATGACTTATAGAGCTTTTCAATGGCAGAACCGTTTTGCCCTTAATACAGCGCACTTCTTCATTGAATTCAGACGCCTGGTCAAGCCTAATTAATATACGCAGAGCATGTTCGAGCTCGTTGACTGTTAAGAAACTATTACTCCGTAATTGTGGTGCAGTGTTCATATTTGAAACAAATCTCATACACCATGCAGTCACTCGTTGAAGTCTACGAAGTGATGAGTATCGATTGATGAAAGACGGATGTCTTGATATATTCATGGTGATAATAGGTATCTTCCGTTCTTCTTCTGCAAGCTCAACATTCGTGATTGACCTTCTTGTCTCAGGAAGTTTATTTTCTTCCAGTCACTCGGGCCCTTGTCACCAAAGTTTGAATGATGAGAACTCACTAGCCTTCATGCCCCGAGTTGCACAATCTGCCGGATTCTGTCCACTAGCAACATGATGTCAATGTGCTTGAGGATGTTATTAATGCTACCTTGGTTGGTCCATGACCATAAATCGACTTATGATATACAACTGCATACGGCTTTTCTGAAGCATCAGTGAAAGCATGTATCTCGTATGTGCAAATCACAATTAAATAGATTACCGGATAAAGTGGCGGATCATGTAATGGCAAAAATTAATATTGAAATAGTGACCAAATTGGTAGATTTGGATTAGAGTTTAATAAAATAAACATAAATATCTTCATTATTTTTTTATTTAAGAAAAATGTTTTTTTTTCTTTTGTATGTACATAGAATATAAATTTATAATAAACTTATTTAAATCAAATTGTTTTGCCATAAAACTTCTCCTACGGGACTATTTAAATAATCTGCAATATATTCCCTGTTTAACACAGCTATTTGTGTTGCATTTCGTGAGCCCAGTCTGCGTTGCAGAGTTCTTGCAGACTGCAGTGCTGGTTGTTGGGGTGCTTCACTCCTCCAATCACCACAGATTAGATTGTTTCCATCATATCTATCCGTGTAATTGATTGGACAGTATTTTCTTTGGTTGGCTGGTAATTCATCTTCCCAGGATTTAATAAAATTGTGTAAACAAACACAAGCTCTTACTATGGCGTCCACATTTTCAGGGTACGCATTTATTACTCTGCGAAATATTCTAAATCTAGCCACTAAAATACCAAATGCATTTTCAATACATCGTCTAGCTCTCGATAAGCGATAATTAAAAATTCGGTTTCTCCACGACAAATTTCTACCACTATATGGACGCAATGAATTTGTATGTAGTGGAAATGTTTCGTCTCCAACAAAATAATATGGAAAATTATCCAATGTTCCAGGCATATGTGCATCTTCTGGTAGATCCAGATGATTATTAAATAAAGCATGGCCAAATGTTGAGGCTCTTAAAACACCACCGTCGCTCTGTGGGCCATATGTCCCAATGTCAACATATGTAAATAAATAACTTGCATCACAAACTCCAAATAGCACTACACTAAATGATTTCTTGTAGTTGAAGTATTGCGAGCCTGACTTAATTTTAAAAATACATCATCCCCTACGGCAGCTCGCCGACTTTTGAATACGTACAATTTTGCAGAAGGGTGTCTATTATTATATTTTGAAAACGAGAATGACCTACCTCGTTTTATTTTCATAAAAAAAATTTTTACAAGTAATGTGTATAGAGATTTCAAAGTACAAGTTGAATTTTAAAAATACATCATCCCCTACGGCAGCTCGCCGACTTTTGAATACGTACAATTTTGCAGAAGGGTATCTATTATTATATTTTGAAAACGAGAATGACCTACCTCGTTTTATTTTCATAAAACAAATTTTTTTACAACTAATGTGTATAGCGATTTCAAAGTACAAGTTGAATTTTAAAAATACATCATCCCCTACGGCAGCTCGCCGACTTTTGAATACGTACAATTTTGCAGAAGGGTGTCTATTATTATATTTTGAAAACGAGAATCACCTACCTAGCTCTATTTCTGAAAAATAGATTATTTTTCAAGTAAGTTGTCCAGAAACATAAATTTTCAATTAATTATTAATGTATTAGAACCCGTACCGTTATTTTTTATATAAATGCTTTAGTCCTTAAATAATACATTTGCATCGTTTTTTAGTAAAATGTTATCGAAATGTTCCTATTAGTCCATATTTAACGTTTGTTGCTGACAACTTTATTGAACGGTAGGACTATACTTTTGTTGCTGGAAATTTTTGTTGCCAGTTTCACGCCGGTAATTTATATACAGTTCCTTAGCAGTGATACATCCAAGATTTCGTGTAAGCAAGGTCATCCATAGAAACGCGCATTCAGCTCTTATTTTACAAAGGCTAACTAATTTTCTTTCTAGAGGTTATAATGGCCCTTTTAACCGCCCACCTGTCTTTTTTGACGACCAAAAACGCCGTAACAACAACTTTATAAAGACGATTTAATTTTTTGGTGTTTTAAAAAAATCATTCCATTTTATATTCCACTCAACAGTTTTATTTTCAATAAATTTTAGTGTTTGATTGGTGGGAACTTGATGAAACATGTTAAAATACAAAATAATTCAGACGCTTAATCTTTTGTCGGTGGAGTGTAGAATTTGACAATTTCCGCCATATTGGTGGATGATTTCTAAACGATTTGTGGAAAATCCTGTATACATTTTAGATATAAATAATGTTTGTAAGCAAAATTGTAACTTCCTGATGATGACCGAGAGATCGAGACGAAATAAAATTATCTGAAACTAACCAAGTGTTTAAATTATTTTCAATTTTATTTTCTAATAAAGTTAAAATAGGTACTTATTTTGTTTTTGTAGGTTAGATCTGGAAAAGTATTCGCAACTGCAACTGAAGATATGGATGCATTAACATTTGGTTCAAGTGTTCTTTTACGTCATATGACATTTAGTGAAGCTAGGAAAATGCCCATTCAAGAATTTCATTTAGATAAAGTACTGGATGGACTTAAACTAAGTCACGATGAAGTAAAAACTATTAATAAAAACTAATATATATATATATATATATATATATATATATATATATATATATATAATTATTCTTAGTTTATAGATCTATGTATACTGTTGGGTTGTGACTATTGTGATAGTATTAAAGGTATTGGTCCAAAACGTGCGATAGATCTTATAAATCAGCACAGAAATTTGGAAGCTATTTTAGAAAATTAGACACGAAAAAGTATCCACCGCCAAGTAACTGGAACTTCCACGATGCACGAAAATTATTTGTGAAGCCAGAAATTGCTGATCCAGAAATATTAGATGTAAGTTCCATAAAATATTTTATATTTCAATCCGAATTCGCATATTTTCGCATTGTTTTCCAATAGATTACATTTTTCAAAAAAACATACGAAGTATAAGTAAGTATTGTAATCACGAAAAAAAACATCGGCCATGTATTGGCCCTAAACTTTCTTTTACGTAGTCAGTATATTTTGATTTGATAGTATATAAATTAAAATATAAAATGTTAAAATATAACAGAAAATATTTTCATTCATTATGTCCAGTAAAACTGTAAAGTTAGATTATTGTCAGATTTCTAATAAAACATATGTATTTTAGATTTAAAATGTTCGATTCTATAGTAATATACAGAAAATATAATTATTCATTACACATTATTAAAAATTATTATGGCCGGACATTTATATTTATATACGTATAATATTTTAAATTATTTACTAACCTTTGTAACGCTTTTTCACTAAACTTATTGTAACACTGACAATAAATGTTAAATGTCAAAATATTTGAATATTTAAAACAATTGACATGCATAGTAGATGCGATTTATTATATATAATTTCCCATACCTACGTAACTATGGCAATATCAATAAGATAAGATCTTGTAACTGGTACTTTTTGAAGAAATGTTTCAAACAAAAGTTGTGCAGAATACTAATATCTTTGAATGTTAATGTAACTATATTTATTGTAAGTACAGCCGTTTCGGAGATATTGCAGAAATTACAAAAAATGACTCAAGTAAACATGCACTTCCGGTTTGAATATGCTTTTCAAAAATAGGAGGTTTTCCTCCCAGGCATATACAAATCTTAAGTTTAAAGTTTCATAATTTTATCCTTAACGGTGTAGACTGTAGAGCGCACACAGCCACACACACACACAGACGTCATTCCAAAAATAGTCAGACTCGATTCAGAGAAGGTCAAAAGGTGTATTTCCGTTAAAATTTCGAGAAAATTTTTTTTCGTGATTACAATACTTATACTTCGTAAAAGAAAGTAAAAATTCTCGAAATTTTAACGGAAATACATCTTTTGACCTTTCCTGAATCGAGTCTGACTATTTTTGGAATGACGTCTGTGTGTGTGTGTGTCTGTGTGCGCTCTACAGCCTACACTGTTGAAGATAAAATTATGAAACTTTAAACTTAAGATTTGTATATGCCTGGGGTGAAAACCTTCTATTTTTGAAAAGCATATTCAAACCGGAAGTGCATGTTTACTCAAGACTTTTTTTGCAATATCTCCGAAACGGCTATACTTGCAGTAAATATAGTTAGAATAAAATTAAAAGATATTAGTATTCTGCACAACTTTTGTTTGAAACATTACTTCAAAAAGTACCAGTTACAAGATCTTATCTTATTGATATTGCCATAGTTACGTAGGTATGGGAAATTATTTATAATAAATCGCATCTACTATGCATGTCAATTGTTTTAAATATTAAAATATTTGACATTTAACATTTATTGTTAGTTTTACAAATTAGTTTAGTGAGAAAACGTTACAAAGCTTAGTAAATAATTTAAAATATTATATATAAATATAAATGTCCGGCCATAATAATTTTTAATAATGTGTAATGAATAATTATATTTTCTGTATATTACTATAGAATCGAACATTTTAAATCTAAAATTCATATGTTTTTTTAGAAATCTGACAATAATCTAACTTTACCACAATTTTACTGGACATAATGAATGAAAATATTTTCTTTTAAATTAAATCATTTTATATTTTAATTTATATACTATCAAATCAAAATATACTGACTACTTTTTTGGAATGACGTCTGTGGGTCTGTGTGCTCTATATAAATATAATTAAAATTATTGTCTTTAATTAAACATGCTAAATTTATAATATTTTTACTTTCTTTTACGAAGTAATAAGTAAGTATTGTAATCACGAAAAAAAAAATTCTCGAAATTTTTACGGAAATACACCTTTTGACCTTCCCTGAATCGAGTCTGACTATTTTTGGAATGACGTCTGTGTGTGTCTGTGTGTATGCGCTCTACAGCCTACACCGTTGAAGATAAAATTATGAAACTTTAAACTTAAGATTTGTATATGCCTGGGAAAAAAAACTCCTATTTTTGAAAAGCATATTCAAACCGGAAGTGCATGTTTACTTGAGCCACTTTTTGCATATCTCCGAAACGGCTGCACTTACAGTAAAATAGTTAGAATAAAATTGAAAGATATCAATGATTTGAACAACTTTTGTTTGAAACATTTCTTCAAAAAGTGTACCAGTTCCGTGAAAATTGCTATTATCCTATATATATTGCCGTAGTTACATAGGTATGGAAAATTATATATAATAAATCGTATCTACTATGCATGTCAACTGTTTAAATATTCAAATATTTTGACATTTAACATTTATTGTCAGTGTCACAAATAAGTTTATAGATTAGCGTTACAAATGTTAGTCCAATAATTTAAAATATTATATATAAATATTTTCTCTGGTTTAAAGTTAATTTGTAAACTAAAAATGCCCGGCCATAATAATTTTTAATAATATGTAATACTATTATAAAATCTAACATTTAAAATCTAAAATACATATCTGACAATAAATTAACTTTACAATTTTATTGGACTATGAATGAAAATATTTTCTTGAAATTTAAATATTTTATATTTTTATTTATATACTATCAAATTTAAATATACTGAGTACGTAAAAGAAAGTTTAGGGCCAACACATGGCCGATGTTTTTTTTTCGTGATTACAATACTTACTTATTACTTCGTAAAAGAAAGTAAAAATTGAGTTATCAATCCTATTGAACTGTTTATGTTTTTCCGGCTTGCGCGATACATTGACTAATACGTACATATGACAGTTGATATTTTAGATTGATTACTATATAGTTGTTGATTTGATAGTTTCTTCGATTATTTTAATTATAGTGTAATAATAGTTATTTATACAGAAATTCGACATGTCAAAGTTTAGGCAACCGCTCGCCGACGCCGAGTATACTTTTTATAATAACCAAGATATGAATAATGATATCTTTGATTGATTACGTTATATTGTCATTGTTGTTAATGTTAATGAGACACAGCGATATATATATATATATATATATATATATATATATATATATATATATATATATATATATATATATATATATATATATATATATGACGGATTACAAAATCAATAATAATAATAACAAAAGCGCTCTATTACTATATGTAGTAGACGGCGGCGCTTGGCGATCATGAAACGGCAACTCGCTCGTATAGATCTATTATCAGCATTTCCCCTCGAGTAGAGGTTCATGTAAACTGAATTCTCTTCAAACCAGCATAATTCATGCAGCGTTCATGTTTCATTCTATTCAAACATTTTGTCAAAAAGTCTGCTACTTGATCATCGGTAGGTACATACTTTAAGATAAATGGTTTACATTTCAACATGTCCCGAACAAAATGGTGTCGTATATCAATATGCTTACTCCTACTGTGATACATGGGATTATTAGCCAAATTAATTGAACTCTGATTATTACAGTATATCAGCAAGTTACTCAAACTATCGAAACATAACTCCTGTAAGAAACGTCGCAGGTACACAGCTTCCTTGGCACATTCCGACAACGCCATGTACTCAGCCTCCGTAGTACTCAAAGCCACGGTTCTTTGCTTCCGGGAGTCCCAAGATATGGGGCATCCACCTAGCAAGAACAAGTAGCTTGTATAGGACCTTCTGTCCTCCAACGAACCCTTTGACGGGTTCAGAATCTGATCCGTAGATAAGCCCAACATCCGATGTACCCTTCAAATACCTCAATACTCTTTTAGCAGCTTTCCAGTGTTCGGTTCCGAAATAATTGTTGAATTGCCCCAAGTGACTTACGGCGAAAGAAATATCTGGAGGAGTCGTCGTTGACAGGTAGGTTAGAGCACCCACCAACTCACGATAGGGTAACCTCAATTCCTCCTCGCTCGGGGTTTCTTTCCTAATCAACTTGGTTCCAGGATCTAAAGGAGTAACCACGGGATCGCAGTCACTCATCTCAAATCGTTGAAGTAGTTCCTGTACGTACCCTCGTTGATGCATAGCGATTTGGCCGTCTTCATGAACTAGTTCGATTCCCAAGAAGTGTTTTGCTGGTCCTAAGTTCTTGACCTCAAAATTTCTACTTAACATTTTTCCAATTTCAGTGATTGTTTCCTGTTTTATAGAAGCAATCAAAATGTCATCTACATAAATAGCAATTTGGGTCACATCTTCCCCTGAATTTATTTGAAAAAGACATGGGTCTGAAGCAGTCAGCTTAGCGCCGCAGCTCTTCAAGATCTGGCTCAGCTTGGCATACCAGCTTCTTCCAGCCTGTTTTAAGCCATACAATGACTTTTGCAGCAAACGGACTTTGTTGCCTTTTTGAAGCTCACGAAGCATATATTTGGCCTTCTTTCTGGTTTCGTCGTCACCTTCCGATTTCATGATGCCCTGCAGCAACTCATTGAGGTCTTTAGGTGGCCTTATGAAGATCTTTTCATCAAGATCACCGTATAGGTATGCTGTAGTTATATCATATTGCCTGATCTTCATTCCGTACTTGGCTGCAAGACATATCATCATTCGGATCGATCCCATTCGAGCAACAGGTGTAAACGTATCGAAGTAGTGGATTCCGAATTCTTGACTGAATCCTTGAGCGAGTAGTCGTACCTTCCTTTTTTCGAGTGTTCCATCCGGTGTCAACTTGTCGCGAAGCACCATGCGACATCCAATAACCTTGGCATCACCGGGAGTATCCAATAAGATCCAAGTATTGTTTTTTAAAATAGATTTCATCTCCGTGACCATGGCATCATGCCATTCGCTTGAATTGGATCCTGCCATTGAATTCTTAAATGGGATTTCCGAGAGAAACGTTTGTTGCTCTTCATTTTCTGGTAGATTTGCAAGATCTGACTGGAACAGCTTTCTTGGTCTTCCCCTTCTTCCTGTTCTCAGGATTCTTGGTCGATCACCTTCTCGTTTCAATTGAGGCGTATCTACATTCTCGTCAGGGATTGTTTCATCATGATCAACTTCCGGCACAGCGTCAAATCCCGGGAAAGGTTCTCCAGATGACTCATCTTGATTGTTCAGTGGGTCGTCTGGTTCTTGGGCTTCGGGTTGATTATCTGCTGGGTTCCCTGCAAGTACTCCATTTGCTGGTATTGGTTGATCGTTTCCTCTAGACAAAGACCAACGAAGGTCCACGAACATCTGCTCCGAGTCGTTGTTCTCTACCTAAGATTCCAAGAAGTCTTTCTTGGTCACCTCAGAGAAATCTTCGTTTTCGAGAAACTTCACGTCCCGACTGATTAGGACCTTATTTTTGTTTGGTGAATACACACGGAATCCCTTGGATTCATCAGCGTAACCCATGAAGACACCTTCTCTACCTCGCTGATCCAACTTTCCTCTTCCGGGTTCCCTGTCCAAAAAGTATACCTTACTCCCAAATGTCTTGAGTCTTGATACGTCTGGTACCCCTCCTGCCCATAGTTCATATGGAGTTCTACCATCCAGGCTCCTTGAAGGCAGGCGATTGCGAATGTAATTAGCAGTGTTCAGTGCTTCTGCCCAAAACTTGAGAGGCAAGTTAGCTTGGAACAAAAGACATCTGGCGGTATCCAACAAAGTCCTATTCATCCTCTCGGCCTTTCCATTTTGTTCAGGGTTATACGGTTCCTTCAGATAATCATCAAACTCTCGACTCAAATACTCCCCATCGTTGTCAGACTGGAGCGTTTTGACACGTTTTTCCTTTAGGATTGCGTGGCGCCCTTAATTCGAACCACCCCGTCTCCACTGACGAGCCGGCAACCTGCACCCTTGGTGAGGATCGCGTGCGCGTCTCCCCTTATTTATTCTTTTTTTTTGCACGTAACATGGTAAACTATACAATAACATTAGGTTAATAGTTCTTGATTTATATCTATGCCCGTATCACCCAGTTTATCCACGATGTCGAAAAAGTCACCCAGGTGATCACGTACATCACCGGTATCCGCCATTTTGTGTAAGGTCAATTTCTTCAACAGCGTTGCTTTGCGAGCCGGACCTTTTGATTGGTATATTTCCTTTAGTCGTTCCCATGTGTCAAGTGCAGTAACACAATTCTTCACCTGCTTGATTTCACTCGAAGACATTGACAAATGATCAACGAACGAGCTTTCTGATCATTTTTATTCCATAGTTGTACCGCCGTCGCGTTGCTAATTTCTGATTCCGGTTTCATGGAATTTCGATCCACTAATTCCCACAAATCGTTCGTGATTAAAATTGCCTGCATCTGCACGGCCCACGTGTCGAAATTGTTTTTGTTGAGAAGTTCAATCCTCGAAGCGCTTGCTGCGTACATTTTGAGATTAACTTTCCTCGACACGTTTTCACAAATATAGACGATCCTTTATTCCCGCGTTCACGTTAGCGCATCTGGGCCCATAACCTGTTAATGTTAATGAGACACGAAAGAGAAACACAAGTAAATAAATACTGAAGTTAGAAATGGTTTATTAGAGAACAGCGATATTTATATATACGAGGTGGTCTGAAAAGTTTCCGACCTCAACATGAAGATAGCAGTACTCGTAAATAAAAGCTAGGGAATTTCGTTGATCATCTGTTGACAGTGACTCACCAAAGTTTCAGCCATATTGGACGCGCAGATGTAACAGTCGTTTGAGTGAGTTGATGTGTTTTTATGAAAATGGACAAAATCGAGTATCGAGCTGTCATCAAATATTTGTTTTTGAAAGGCAATACGCCTACGCAAATCAAAGATGAGTTGGATTCTGTGTATGGGGACTCTGCACCATCATTTACCACAGTGAAAGTTTGGCCAGCTGAATTTAAACGTGGCCGTAAGAGCTTGGGAGACGATGAACGATCGGGACGTCCAAAAACTGCAACTACCGACGAAAACATCGCCAAAGTTCACGAAATGGTGCTAGACGACCGCCGAATTAAAGTGAGAGAGATAGCAGAGGTTATAAACATGTCAAAAGAACGTGTTTGTCACATATTAAATCAACATTTAGACATGAGAAAGCTGTCCGCGCGTTGGGTGCCGCGTTTGCTCACGTTAGACCAAAAACGTGTCTCACACCTCAGCGGTTGCCATGGCGAAAATCTACGAATTACGGTTTGAACTGCTTGACCATCCACCTACTCACCAAACGACTTCTTTTTGTTCCCTCATCTAAAAATTTCGCTCGGAGGACAGAGATTTTCGTCAAATGAAGAGGCAATCACCTTCGTGAACAATTATTTTGCAGAGAAAAACACCGAGTACCATTTGGACGGGTTACAGAGATGGGAGCATCGCTGGGAGAAATGTGTAGAGTTACAAGGAGACTATGTTGAAAAATAAAATTCTGAAAAAATGTCTTATCTTTGTTAGGTCGGAAACTTGTCAGACCACCCTCATATATGACGGATTACAAAATCAATAATAATAATAACAAAAGCGCTCTATTACTATATGTAGTAGATGGCGGCGCTTGGCGATCATGAAACGGCAACTCGCTCGTATAGATCTATTATCAACAATTGTGTATTTGAATGTTACTTTGATAATTTTAATTATAACCCAAATATTATTTATTTATATTGGCGAACCCAATGCTTGTTTAAGAGTCTGTTGTTATTCCAATATAGAAACTACTATTACCGACTGCAGATTGTTAGACTTTAGTTTATACATTGGCTGCAGAAAACAATGTCTTCCTCGCAAAATACGTAAGATCATTTTCTTAGAAGTAAACGAACCTGATGGTTTTTCTTAAGACGGCAGTTGTAAGGTGTGCGACTGAAGTATGTGGTGTTTCAAGGGTGGGTGCACGTATCTAGAGTGGTTGGTGGAATAAAAGGGAAAAAGAGGCTGTACTTAGAAAGAATCAAGCATACCTAAGTTATTTGAATGTCAATGATGTTCATGATGCTTGCTTGACTGAATATAAATGAATGAAAAGAGACACGAATATGATTGTGAATGAACGCAAGATGAACATTGAATAAAAGTTGCTGTCTAATTTTAGTTCAAATAGAAAATTGTTTTGTGCTTAATTTATTTAACAAATTAATGTGTTGTCGGTGGCTGTTGATTTAAATAATTAAAGGGTTCATATTATTATGATTTACGTTTTTTTGCTGTTATATTTTGTACCGGGATCGGAGAGTTTTTGGTATTTGATTATTCATTTATGCATGTATACTGTTCTTTTTGTTCTATGGTAAACTTATCTTTTGATAAGTATCATTTTTAGTTAATAAGAATATGATCATATATCTGGTCTTCTGCCTTTATATGATTTTTGAGACAAGGAAGTAATCCATTCTTGATTTATTTTTCTCTTTTGTTTCCTCGTGAATTTATATATTTTTATGTGAGAAGTTCGGAACTAATAACTATTTGGATTTCTACACAATTTTGTAAATCTTCAAGTTAGGAAAATAATTGTAATGCTTTTTAATTTCGTTTTTCAGCTAAAATGGAGTGATCCAGACGTAGACGGTCTCGTAAAATATTTATGTGGCGATAAGCAGTTTAGTGAAGATCGTGTTAGAAACGGAGTAAAAAAAATACTGAAAGTTAGAAGTTCCACAACGCAAGGAAGACTCGATTCTTTTTTTACTATTACGTCTACACCAAATCCAAAAAGAAAAGCAGACTCTAAAAAGAATACGCCAAATAAACGTGGAACAGGCGGCAGAGGTAAAGGGAAGCCAAAATGAATTGCAGCAAGTCGTTTTCGTAATTGATTCTTGTTATGAATTCATATCACTCATTAGCATAAAATTTTGTAATAATTATTTGCTGTGCAAATACAATACATGTTATTTCTATTCATATTTTCTTACCGCTATTTTCACATTTATTTACTGTTTATAATTGTATTTTCGATTATTTTATAAAATTGTAATTATAAAAAATTTAAACCAATATATTTAACCCTTGTATGAGCGGGTGGCAAATTATAAATCAGTGAGCGACGTGGTACAAATGTAACTCAATGCATTCTGTATGTAAAATACTAAGTTAACATGCACATTCTATCTTAGGCATTGACGTGTATGATTCAAGACGTTGTTAGAAGCTCTGAAAGCACCTGCATTTAATGGCTGATGTTCGGAGGACTCTGTTTTCGTATATTTTATATTGACAAACGAAATTATCGTTGATGTCGCTAGCAAAATGGCTGCTCCTAGTATATTTTGTTCCTTTATCCTTTAAATTCAAATTTCTTTGACAGTTGAGATACACATAACGTCACTAAATTACCACTATTATTCTGTATTAATAACAGTTTCTTTTTATTTGGGAAGTAATGGAATCGTACATTTTTGTTTGCGATTGTGAATGAAAGTGTGAGAAAGCATTGAATGAAACGTTGATGTCTGATTTTAGTTTAAATAGAAAATTGTTTTGGTTGAATGTGAAGAAATTGGAAGGTGGCAGCAATGCCAGTTGTGTGAAAGCTATGACAAAGTATAAATATATAAGTAGTAGCGACATTCCACCGTTTTGACAGTTCTTTTTCCC
>JADQWA010000536.1:0-49069 GCA_018344505.1 Nebria ingens riversi
AAAATATTTTGAGACTAAATACGTTTTTTTAATAGCATCTTTTCGAATATATACTACTTACATTCCATTTAGTGAATAGGGCATCCACGAAGGTATATGTACATAATTTTATTTGCTAGCAGTAAACATTTTATGATTCACCGTAAAGAATATTGTTTTCATATCTTCAGGGTCTCTGGGAGGTCTGTTTCATTGTTGTTAAAGATATATGAGTTTTACGCGTAATAAATATTTAAATATGTTAGTATATATTGTTGAAATTTACTTAGGTATGTATCGGAAGTAAATAAATCACGAACACTTAAGCTCTTATATTGAGATGAAGCAAAATAATATTAATTAGAAAATGTTTCCATGTGTCCCATGTAGACACGTTGAACAGGAAATTTAGTTGATTGGTAATCAGGCCCTGAACACAAACCGTTTGATGACCGCTAGCACAGGAAATAGCTGAATTTAATGAAGCGACCGACGAGTGCCAAATGGGCCTACTTAAATTTATTTCTTATTGCATTTCCTGCTCTTGTCACAAGCCAAGACTCTAATATATCGAAAATGTTTTAAAACTAATCTATTTGACATTATTAACTTAAGGTATATTTAAAAAATGTCGCATTTGTTCAAAACAAAGCAATCAATTTTCAAGTAAACATTAATAAAATTCGATTAAAACTGTGAACAAATAATTTTCTAACGTGTTTAATAATAAATGGTTGATTTCATTCAAATGAAATGATTGTTTGTGAATGGATGCATCTATGAGACATTAATTCCCGTGATGTTCGTTGCACGTATAATATTCAAATGATGTCGAGATATATCTTATCAGAGACATGCGTAAACGCACATATATGCGTGGAAGCGTAGTGTTTCCACGCGAATACCCACCAAACTAGTATTTATTGGGGCATATACCAAGAGATAAATTACTAATCCCTCTCAAACAATATGTTCCACAGCCTTTGTTCTTCGCCAACTCAAATTCAATATTTCGCGTCACTAACTACACTCTTAGAAATTACTTATAGTATATTAGGCCATGTACCTATTACCAAATAACTTATTGAAAAGTTTATAAAATACTACAGATTTTCTTATAGAATTTATAAACATTTTAGAATGCTTTGTGGATATGCTTTAAAGAAATATATACATATATAATTATATATATTTTATAATAATATCTGTAGATTCTTAGTCCTATTATTGTTATTACTATTGTTGTTTTCTAAGAAGACATCTTGTGTATGAGTGTATTTTATGTGTGTGTAAGTATGTTATCAGTATACGCGTGTGTGTGTGTGTGTTGTTTGTGAAGAATGTTACATGCCACAAAGAAAACAAGACATTGTATCCACCTGATGTCAAAGAAATGTCTTCCCCCATATGCTGCAGCACATATACGGATAATATGATCGATTTTTTAACTTGAAATAAACCAGAATGTATCTCTTGTTGTTTTTGAAATGCCTTAGTATATTTGTGTCTTAGTGTGTTAAAATAGAGATATTATTTCTCTCTCTCTCTCTATATATATATATATATATATAATATATATATATATATATATATATATATATATATAGATATATATATATATATATATATATATATATATATATATATATATTATATATATATATATATATATATATATATATATATATATATATATATATATATATATATATATATATATATATTCACCTATCATGGCGAAAATAATTTCCTGACTCTTTTACTGTTGTTTTGTATATATAATGTTGAAACCACTGTAAATCCAGTGGCGTAACTACATATGCCCCCATTACACCTCCTAACGAATCAACACCTGAGTGTTGCACACTTAATTTCACTTATTTTACTCGTTTAATATTAAAATACATCTTTTGAAACAACCAGAATTAATATACGGATTTCCTTTAACCGCCGCTACTGAATAAAATCCAGAGAGTGAGTCCTTTTGTACTGGCTTTCACATTTACTTTGATCCCACTGTCTTCGCATTCCATATTCCATCGAAGAAGTGTTCTTCTTGTCTCGGTTCTTCTGCATAAACCACCACACCACCGCATTGTGTGCACAGCTTCTCTAGCAGGACAATGGTGTTCAAACCAACTTAAGTTTGCAGTCTCCTTTGAACTCAATAAGCTCTGCTGCTGCTAACAGTTAATATTCATTTACTATGAATTACGATGAGGAAATCAAGCTTATAACTTGCGGTTTATTGTGTTTTGTGGAACGTATGTCCTTACTAATCCTTGTCAAGCCCAAATACTCGTTAAGGAATTAAAAATATTACTTCTCTCTTAGTTTAAAGTTTCGATTTAGTTTACGACTTTTTTCTTTTTGAGTTGAAAAGTGTACTAAAATTGTTTTCCGCGATTGAACTCAGTATAGAGGCTTCTTTCTTTCGCTGCAGAACAACAATAGCTCGGGCATGAATTGTAGGACACAATACACAATTTATATTCAGCTCAATAAATTGATCCAATCTTTGTCGTTGCGAATAACAGAATTTAAAAATGAAAGAATAAAAAAACAAGCGCACAGCTGTTTATCGACAACAAAGATGTTCAAGTGCTGAAAAAGTTGCAGAAACGAGTGAACGCGATTATGAAAAGTCGAGTAATAAATGTGACCGTTCGGTAGTAAACCATAAATGTGAATTTCGGGATGTTTAGTTTTGTAAAATGTATTTTATTATTAATTGGTACCGTTGAAGCATGTTGGTACCGCAGTACAGTTATATAGGGTTTCATGAATTTCCTCTAAACTGGATTTTATTTGGCTGTAAAATCCTTGTGTCGGTGTTAATATTCCAAACACCCCCGTTGTGCTAAAAGCGAACTTGTGCTCTGCCCAGGCGAAGCTATCATAATTTATTACTGTATTTTTACTGCTTATTAACTTTTACAAAAGTTTGTTGTTGTTAGTAAAGAAATATAAAAATTTTAAATGACAATGCTGTCGGCTGCAGTCTGAATTATTTAGATTTTCATGCTCAGGGGCTCAAATTACTCTTTCAAACATTCATTTCGTGTTTGTAAAAGCTTCAGACTAACCGTCAACTTTGCCTTTATTTATTTATTTATCTTCAAGTTACACCTCAAATTCTTTAATACATATGCATGTACGAAATGAATGATGGATAAATATAATTAAGAATAACTTGAGTATTTGTATGATGTACATTGTTAAGTTGGGTATTAAGGTAACCAGGGTTTTCTACCACCCCACTTTCATAGGAATAGACATGACGTTATGTATATATGCATGTAAAAATAGTTAAAACATCGCACACAAAAGATTGTAAATTAGGAAGTTTAAATGATGGTAGAAAATATATGAAAATCGTGTTAAAAACGACGTTAAGTGGAAAATAATATACGTATATACATTTACACGCTACATTTGGCTATTAAAACAACTAGATTGCGCATAACATGCACATTATGAAGAGTCCCGTATTACATTTAAACTAAACATGTTATTACTCTGCCAAGTTTCATATTATCGAAGCCTGTAATTTTACAAACATACTGTATGCATGCGTTAGGCTACACACACACACACACACACACATTCGTGTATACCCTAACGGTATATAATTTCCGTAAAAATTTTTTTGGAACGATATATCAGTTTCATAACGAAATTTTGCCTTTTCTAGCCCTTAAAAGTGTCATAAACATTACGCTAATAGAAAGCTTTCATTTAGTAATATACGCATACATCACAATAATAATAGTGTATGCTCATATACACCTACAATAATTCCCTCGTACTTAATAGCATATATAAATTAAAGTTATTTATTTAAATTAATCTACACGCGTTAATCATTGCTGGTTGTAGTTAATTATTAATATTTTTTGAATGTTTACGTTTTTTTTTTTAAAATAGGTATATCGTAATACAATATATATATATATTTGTTATGCAAACGTTTACGTAGTCATTTGGGTCGAAACTTGTTTGTATTTACATATAAACCATAGCCGGTATGAACCTAATTACAACTGTTTCGTGTGTATATCAATTAATAAACCCGTAGGCCATCTATACAAAATCTCACTGAATTATTCACAAAGTGAGCACGCCTTCTTATGGCTTGGTGTAGTTTTTATGTTAGTGTGTGGGACATTTGCTATTTTGTGTTCGATTCAGTGCGAATTTTAGTGCCAAAACGCTGAATAGTAATGTAAGTAATCATTGATAATAGAAATTTTAATATTAGTTGCGATTTTTTGTGGTTGCTGTGATTTAACCTTAGTTTAGTAAGCTTGGTTGGCGAGTCACTGTACGTGGTTGGTTTTGGAATATTTTATTATGTTTTCTAGACGTGTTTACAATAGTATGAGAATTGTAGATTAGGTTTATGATATATATATATGTATTAAAAATGTAATCAAGTATAATTCTATGGGAAAATTGATATAATAGATGTGGAAAGGGTCTTTTGGCAATTACGTATAAGGATATGAAAGGCACCCATTTGTAATATAACCGTGCGTCCCCTTGCTTAGTGGTGCCTTTTCTTCTTCGGTTACCAGTGGCAAAAGCATCCGGTATAATTCCCATGTCACGTCAGATTTGTCTGTGTGTGTGTGTGTGTGTGTGTGTATAGAACAGAGCAGTGTTCGGACGACGTTAGCGTAAGCAGACATGGTGTCTTTTCTGTTGGATTGAAATCCTGTTTTCTTTATACGAATTCAATCGAAAAAATAAACCCGTTTCGGTGTAGGGTGCCCTCGTGCATGTGGACGTGGACGTGGGGAATATGAAACAGTTGACGCACTAAGAACACTCCCAGACATATTTATTTTCACGGATTTTCAGTCTTTTCAAAACTACACACAATTCATATCTATTCCCATCAAATAAGGTAGCAGAGAACCCTAATTATATCCATTCAAAACTTGACCATTTTTCGCTATTCAAACAAACTTTACTCCAATTCTATAAATGTATTATTATTATTTTCTGTAGTAGTTTTAAAAATACTAAATCGTTATTTTTCTGTATATTTAAGTACTAATATGTACAGGCCCACCCGAAAAATAGACACGTCACTAATTAGATAAAATAAGATAGATGCCTACCAGTAATGAATCATTTTCATCATTATATTCGATGATTCTACAATTCTCCACTATCACATATATCCATTTTTATCTTCAAAATTCATTTACTTTGATACTTTTACCGACAGCGGAATTACATATATAAACACGCACATGTTCACGCATACGCACACGCACATTGACGTTACAGTCATCGCAATCTTACGTATGTATATGTATATGTATATATATATATAATGAATCAAGTATTCAGTAGGGTTTTTTGATTTCGTCTGTAAATATTATGTCGTAGCAGATATTTCATACTTTTCTGTATGCAGTTGTGTGTCTGAATTCAATTCCAATACGTACGGTATTTGATTTCGCGAAATTACACCGCCATCCTTGGGTTGGTAGAGTCGTGGGGGTGGCAGGCATCGCCGAAGGCGTCTTATCAACGTGAAGAAATGCAATGTAGTACCTTGATCGCTCGTACAGCTGTTGACGACGTTCCCGATCAATAAATATATCTCGTCTTGTAGATGGGGCGCACGGGGATAGATAATATGCCCCGTCGCGACGTCAGAGGACGCGGATATCATTTCTAGCGTCGTAGAGCCTGTCATAACCAGACGGACGCCCAATCTAATCGACTCCCTCCATGGGCGTACACTCATCAAATTTAATTTTTGATTATATTACTTTCCACATCACCCATCTAGATTTTGTTTTTAGTATATTTTCATTCGTTGATATTTTTATGAAATATGTTTGAAATAGAATATTTTAGCGAATCACTCGTTTAAAAAAACCCCTAGACGACCAAATATAATTACCTTTTTGGTCCCTCCATCGTGGATAACAACGTGTGTGGTTGCTGCAGTATGCTCTTGCGTTGAACCCGCACAACCCAACATGAACAGCTGTCCCTGACGTACGAGACCTCCCGGCATGTCTAGCGTGTGCTTGCCCCCCCAGTGCCCCCACGACAACCAGCTCTTGGCGCCCCGCGTTGTACGCCTATGGACCGTGAAATAAACTTATGCTGGAGGTATCTCGTGCTGTTGCAAGAGATTCTTCGCAAAGATTATACAACTGAATAGATGAACAACTTGAAAAGATTTTTATAATACTATACTGATTGAAAAGTCCATTCAAACATACCTTACATGGGTTTCGTTATATAGGAATTATTACTGGGTATATGATGTTTATTTTGATTAGGATTTGGACATCTAATTATATTTGTTTGACGTCATTGCGTCGCACGTATACGCGTATATAGAAAGTGTTTATGTCGTTTTTAATAAAAATATGAAGTGTGAGTAACCATTCGTTCCGTTTAAATGTATAAGTTATTATTTACGCAAGTAAATATGATTTATTTCCAGATAAAAAAGCAAACGCGAAGTAATCTTCTGAGCGTTTTATTTTTTGTAATTTCAAAAGTAATTAAAATTTGACCTAGTTTTTCTATGCGGGCTTGGTGCTTTTCAGATAAGCTCTTTTTAAAAGAACGTATATACGTATTTTTCAAAATTATAATTAATTTAGTAATACCGCGGTGTTACAGAAAGTCAGTTTGGCCTTGATAAAATAAAATCTATTGTAGACCTAGGTTTCATTCTTAGATTTTTACTATATATACCAATGTCATACACACGTTTACGCACTCACGCATGTATAGTTTTACGTTTATTGCTAAGAGAACTCTTGTATCTACGCCAATGTTGTTTCCCATCATATACCTATGTATGTATGTATGTATATAACTACCAAATGTGCCACTGTGGGGAGAGAGAATGAAAAGAGAGGATGACCATTCTCTGTCTACATTGGTATATATATATATATATATATATATATATATATATATATATATATATATATATATATATATATATATATATATGTGAAGCATTGAGTGGCTGTATCTGCATCGGTTGAGTCTCCTCTCACATACATATTTATGTGATTAATGTAATTGGTTGGTTTCTGTCGTGTGATTAAAGCTCTGATATTACTGAATGGGTTTTAATGAGAGACCCAACACATACACACACACACACACACATATATGTATATACAATATTCAATTTTGCTTCTTTCATTACAAGGATGAATCTAGGAATATCCGCAGTAAACCAACACATTTTTAATCATTTTCTATATGTGGCCTAGATATCCCCTTTAGCACCCCCCCCCCCTACCCCTCCCACACACGCCCCTTCGTCGTATAATCAGGATAAGCTAATAGTTTGCGTATTTTCCATCAGCAATTGGAAATAATCAATTCCTTCGTCTATCCATTCCGTGTACAGCAGTAACCACTAGACCCATTAGTATTTGTGATATAAAGAATTCTGTATATTTGATTAGGGTATTGTGTGAAAGTTTGTACAGTTCTATGCGTTATCTTTACAAAGCGGGCTCGCTTTAGTTCGCTATTCATCCACGTGTGATGGTGGCCTGAAGTATGGGCTTTGTTCGAGGAGCCATGCCTCTAGATTCCACGTCTCTCTTTCCTTTATAAACATTCCTGTGAACTGAGTTTTGAGCGTTACATGGCGCAGTGCGATGGACGCCCTAGGGGGGGGTGAAGAGTGGTAGGCGAGGCCAGGGTTTGAAATTCATAGAATCTTTTATTGCTAGAAATATGGCAGGGCGGCATGGCACAACGTAAAACTTCAACTTCTTTTGATAACGTTCCGGCACATTTTACCGCGCGCGTAAAGAAAAGGTTTCGGAACAACGTTCGCCCAGAATAAGTCGTTTTTTTTTTTATTACAAACACCGAGCGCGTTCTACGCGAGTAGAGAATCTGATTATTATTAAGTTACACACACATCAATTAAATGATCAAATTTGAGCATATGGAAGCTGTAAATGTAGACTTTAATAGATTATTTGGCCAATATTTAAATTTAGATCATGGCTACAAAAAAATTATATAATTTGGTTCCGTTAATAGATCACCTCATTCATTGAAAGAACAACTTCGGCAATTAGGATCTTTTGATAAAAAAAGTCTTCCTTGGTGGTGATTATAAATTGAAAATTCGGCACCACTTAAAAACAAAGAGTTAATTAGGGTAATGATAATAATTGTAGCAATTTCATTGTGCCGTTGCCCAGCGAAAAGTACGAGCCAGCCATTCATACTTATAATTAGATTCTATTGTGTGTGTTTTTTCCTCATCTTTTATTTTTTTCCTCGCTGAATATGAACGTTCAATCAATACACACACACACACAGACACACAAAAACCACTAAGGTCATTTCATTCCAAATTTGGTCCATCGCTATCCCAAATTAGACTTTTAATAACAGTTAATACTAGTTGTCCAGTTACCCAATCACATAATTACATTTAAATGTGATTTATCAAACGAATTTAACCAGTAAAGCTAGTTAAGCATAAATTAAACTGTTTCTACGTAACATGGACCCCTTTTTAGACGCCCTAGTTAGCGACATGTAATCCTAGGGTCTCTTACACAAACCAACCCCTCCCTTCACTTGTATTTCATTACAGGCGCCCCCCATTTTTTAGCTTACGCTACACAGAGCTTAAGTGTTCGATCGTGTGTTTAAATAAATAATTATTTTATAAACCAATCAAAATTCGTATACTTCGCTAAAAGTATTATTTAGATAAGTAATTAGAAAATTACAAATACGTCATCCGGTATAGACGTCCAAATACGTCATGGTGTGGTTTAAGGAATGATTGGATTTTTTTGTAAGAATGTGCTAATTGGGTTATACAATTTAGCAGAAAAGTTGAAATAAATTGTATTGACGTCACAAAAGGCGTATAACAGAGATGGGAGTGTAATGTTTATTGGTTTTTTTTTTTATTTGCGTCATTGCATTTGCGAAGTAAAATATACTGAAAGTGTCGTTGTTTGAATGGGAGGCCAAACGCAGTGGTCGTATTTTGTCGTAAAAAGGACCAACAGGGGTCTACGAACACTAAATATAGAACTAAAGTACTTTGAGTCACGTGATGCCACAGAAACTGAGAGAATAAAAGGCACGCTGAATATTTGGATTAAACCTACAGATTTCGACATTTATTACTTTTTAAGGTTCATAATAATTCTACACTACTTATTTGAATAAATTGTTAATAATGGTTTAGAAGTCGTCCTTTTGTTTACTCTTTAACAATATGCTTAATTGTAACTGTTAATTATGGTATTTTTTTAAAAAAATGACGATAATTTCCAAGAAAATTAAATGATATTTTCAACAGTTTTTCTCTATAATTAAATATGTACTTAAACTGTTTAGTTTGCGTAGCAATCTAGAGATATTAATCATGAAATATGTTTAATTATTTAGAGTTTAGTTGAGGTGTATTTTGTGACCGTGATGTTAGTTAAGTCAATTTCGCAGCAGTATATTCAGCAACACGAATAAGTAGTAAAGTAATTTTCTAGCGAGTACTAGTTTTTTATTCTGTTTATTTTAGTTGAAAAAGAAAATAACTCTTTCATGATGTCAAACATATGTGCTTTAGGAAATCCATGAAAGGCTTCTCTCTCTCTTTCGTCCAACTAGAAATTCTGTATACAAGTCATGCAAACATGCAAACATCTAAAATTACAGAGGATACGTTGTTGACTAAAGTATTATAATACCCCAGCCGAACCACAACTAAAGAATGTATTTATATTTCCAATTCACATAATTATTTCCACGTATTCTGAATACCTACTGTATCACATATTACCTACTTTTAAATTCTGTTTATAATCATATATATTAAAAACAAACTGAGTTTTTCTTTTTATTCATATATATATATATATAT
The DNA here is from genome assembly GCA_018344505.1 of Nebria ingens riversi. Classification (NCBI taxonomy): domain Eukaryota; kingdom Metazoa; phylum Arthropoda; class Insecta; order Coleoptera; family Carabidae; genus Nebria; species Nebria ingens. Next base: position 9,887 of record JADQWA010000536.1, read on the forward strand.
TTCCTCCAGCATAAAAGCGTCTAATCGTAATATATTCAAACTACCTATTATTATTATGAATTTTAGTATACCAAATGCAATAATACTTAAAGTAACGAACTCAGAAATATATATATATATATGTATATACATATATAAGAGGCTTCCCGTGCTAGGTTGAAATTGAAAATCAGAACTCCGCATTTAGGTAGGGTAAAAATACCCTTGACGTTTTTAAAGGCATTAGTGTGGGTCTAATCGGCCGCCGGGCATCGCGCTGATTGGATGGGATACTTTATTATTAAATCCCATCGATTGCCCTGTATATTCTCGTCAACTAGGGGACTACACACTCATAACTACTTGGATGTATGTTGGTCGAAATATTTTTTGCGTCTAAATATACTCAAACTAATAATTTCAATAGCGTTGTTAAAAACGCATTGTTTGGTGTATGTTAGACGTATAGGTATAGGATCTGAACTGATATTTTGTATTTGAGTTGGCTCGCCAAAAAGTAATAGTCATGTTACGGGGTATTTGGCGTGAACGCATGATGGTATGGTGGCACGCTAATGTGCAACATGAAAGAGAACGAAACGATGTTTGGTTTTCTAGAAGCAGAATGCAGAAGCGAAGGACGTGTTTTTGTGTCGAATATATCGTGAATCACGCCATCACTACAACGGCCACTCCGTTTATAACTATATTCTATATTCATTATCTAGTATATAATATATATATATATATATATATATATATATATATATATATATATATATATGTATATATATATATATATATATATATATATATATATATATATATATATATATATATATATATGTGTATATATATATATATATATATATATATATATATATGTGTATATATATATATATATATATATATATATATATATATATATATATATATATGTGTATATATATATATATATATATATATATATATATATATATATGTATATATATATATATATATATATATATATATATATATGTATATATATATATATATATATATATATATATATATATATATATATATATATATGTATATATATATATATATATATATATATATATATATAAAAAAAAAAATATATATTGTATAAAACCGTATATGCAATCATAAGATATGGTCAAGCACTGAATAGTTAGGTACATTGAACATAACAGGTGACATCCTTTGACGTTACACTGTTACATATGCATCACATCAACATTCTTGGTATATAACACAAGTTCATCCTATCCTTACAGAATCTTTAACTTCCTGTGCTCTAGAAGCAGAAGATATACTGTCCACCTGTCTTTCAAATTATCTTCTCACCCTTCGCCATCATCCACCATACACATATTATATGTTCATGCTTCTACGAAGTAAGAATCGACTCACGCACACATATACCTACTCTCCAAACCTCCACACACACACACACATACATTTAAACCACCCACACACGCATATAACACATTCACATTACACGTGCACACACATACATACATACACACACACACACGTTAGGCAAACGCGAACATATTACTAACACATCCCCTTAGACACGTCTTTCACAAGAACTACTTTCAGTGTATCGTTATCACGTGCTCTTTGTTCTCGATGTCTATGTCGTATAGCGAACGTCCGTAGAGTGTACTCTGTGACTCGCACTTCCGGTTTTGTATGTATGTGTGTGTGTGTGTGTCATCAAAGATTCAGGCCCTGAAGACTTCCGGTGCACAATATAGCACACCGCAGCACCGTTTTTATATCGTCAGACCTCGCACAGTTGTAACACTTTGAACGAAATTGTCAACTTTTATTCTGATTAAATAAAACTCAAGTATCTACAGTTTAAAAAAAAATTGAACCTATAACCTTGTACATCACACATAAAAAACACACACACACACACACACATAATGATTGAATAGATATTAGTAGGACATTACATTGCGTCCTAAGCGTTATTATTTCAGCAAACAATCAAATATCTATTCAACCTTTGTGCAACATTAGAATACTGCGAAAATTAAACCGAAAACCACCCAATATATCGTGTTATTGTTCACATCTCATCTCAACCATAAACGAGTGCAACAAGAACGTTGTACGACAATTTCGCTCAAATGCTCAGTGTGACGTCAGTCCATTATGTGCACTTGTGACCCAAGCGATTAGCTCTACTTATTTTCGGCACTGAGAACCGTCGCTTATGGTATTATATACGTTATGTATAATTGGTACCCCTGTACAGACCCCTATAGGACCCTCATGGACCCCGGGAGGCCGTAAAAAGATATTGTATTGTGTTAGAGAAGGTTTTGCAATGTTGTAACTATTTTCTCAGAAAGATTTTATTGGAATACTACTGTGAATTTGCTACTTTTATATTTATACCGATTTGTAAACTAACGTAAATCTTATACGTAGAAATAAATAAGTATTATATAAAATTTCGTTTGTTTATATAAGAATTTTATTATTCTATATAGAATGTAGCGATATTTTTATAATCAAAATGTATAAGTTAAAAGTATCATCTGTTGGTATCGTTGACATTTTGATACAATGGCGCTATAAAAATACTTAATAAGACTCGTATTGGACGCAAGAAGTACGAGTATAGCACACACGGTATTCCAAATGCCATTACCTGCTTTTATGACCGTCATAAAAATCTCTATGCTCATATAAATAACGTTATGTTTTCTAATAAATCCACCAGAGAAACTGATATTGATTTCGTTGAGTTTTCTATTTTACATTACTTTACCAATAACAGAAACATTGTTTATTGTTAAAAAAAACGAGTTAAATTATTTGAAAAAAATATATAAACATTGGCAGTTCGTAAACACATTTTCTAAAATGCAAATATCCTCATTTAAAACGTAGCGCTTCTAATGCAAATGTGGCTATGGTTAACACCTTTCAGAAAACACGATTGTTCGACAACCAAAACCTATCATAAATTCTATGTAATTAAACACAGATTTTTATCTCTATCTGATTTATACTATACAACTATCACCTTTTTACTTAATTGCCTCCAAAAGATTAATAACTATATATATATATATATATATATATATATATATATATATATATATATATATATACCTACTTAAAAAAATTAATAGATTCTAGAATCATTCCTAAATGTTCAAATTTAAACGAACCAATATCGCAATTGAAATAATAATAATACAGGAAAATGGATACCATTCATAATTTAACTATATTGTTTATTAATTTCGAATAATAATAATTTACGTATAGCCGCTTCGAATCAGCGTTGCGGTGTAATACGATTACTTAAGCTCTTTACACATTACGTAGTTTTAAACAATGAAAAAGCTCGGTAACAGGATGAACCGTTACATCTCTGATTATAATTTATAAGCGAATGTACCATGATCATATTTTGCCCATCGATAATACATCGTTAAATCATCAACGCACTAATGGAACCATGCCCATATTTATAAAGTTCATTACTTTTAAAAAAACACATATTTTCTCAGTGCTACACACACACACAAACATATAGCATACATTAATCAGCAATATCTCTACACTTCACAAGTGCGCGCGTTGTGAATACGAATTACCGACCGACCAACGTCTATTTTACCGACTTGATGCAAGGTATATTAACCGAGCTTCTAGTGGTATTAATGACCGCAACCCTAGCTGCTGGTATCTCAAAATGAGCAGATTCCTTTAGGTATTAGCGGCTCGACATTTTATTCACATCTAAGATAAATCTTTAAGTCATTACGAGGCGCAAATCACACCGTCATTTCTAAACGATAATTACAAAAATCTATCTTGAAAAAACAGTGTGTACACGCTAAAACATAAAATAACAAACGTGCGACGTAACTATAATACTAGACTCTCTAGTCTAGCTAAGTCCAAACGTAATTATGATAATCCTGCCCGAATCGGATTAGATTTAATCCCGAAATGAACTTTGCATTATTTATGGCGTCCGTCAATTTCTTATCTAGATATTTATAGCTGGATTTCTGACAATAATCTGTATAAACCTAATTAGGAAGTAATTTCATTAATATTTTATATTGCTACATACACTTTTCGTATTGAGCTTAAACTTTTAATGACATTAAGTTTATAACATATACGTCACCATAAAATATTTAAAATATATAATTTTGGCAAAAAAAAACATTTAGGGCGTCCTAAAAATACGATATTGCAACAAATAAACTAGATTTCTAGTAAGAACGTATAAGAAATTGCAACAGTAGCTAATGATATTAATATTAATTAAAATTCGCATGATCTAACAGCCAGTGAATTGATCAATCAAGTAAAACAAGATCGAAATTTCCCAAATGATCATCATTAAGTAAAGTGGTATACATATGGTCGCGTTACGTCATTGTGTGCGTGCAAGAGTTTGCATGACGTTGTTTGTGCCTATAGCTAAACCTATACAGTTATCTTAACTTGAAAACTGTCTAGGGAAATTACATTTTACAATATTTATCACTAGAAAATTACACTTGTTATTATGATAGCTCCTTTAATTAATGTTAAATGCCACTTAAACGATGTATTTTTCAAAACTATTTGACGTGTACCTTACTTAAAGCGTAATTAGTATCTCTATTTTTAAAAATAAAATTATACCTACTATTTGTAGACAAGCCACATGCAAACAACTTTAAATATTTAAAAAAATATACTTCATTTCGTAAACCACGTATATTTGTTAATATCTTTTGATATTTTTGATTTATAATTATTGTATTTAGGGCGATCTAGAGATAACGTGTTCAATAATTATTTATTGAGTATGTGTAGAGAAAATTGGGACGAAAGGTCTATTTTTTTTTCAATCGCGTAATAACTTAAATAGTTTTCTAGTCTAGTATAATGATTTAGTATACCAGTATATTTAGAGACATAATGACGTCAGCGTACAAGTGACATCCGCTCCAGGTACCATTCGTAATTTATTTTACGTCAGGTGTTTACAAAGAACACTCAACACGCATTTGAACTCGTTTTTAAAACCATTCCGAATATTAATTTATATTTAGGAGCCATTTTTGATTAGTTTATTTATTGATAAATAATATACATTTTGATTGAGAGATTAAAGCAATTTTACAAACTATGAAAATAATAAATTTCAACGCATAATTAACGAACTTGATAGTTTATTTATAAATGGCAATATTTTCTTTTGTACTTTTCGTCATTATAGTTCCTTTATCAACGTTTGAATAAGCTCATTTGGCGTGCATCCATTCGCATCAAACTTAACAGCTTTGGCCTCGGTTCAGGCCAGCACAGCACAGCGCAGCACACGGGTTATTAACGAACTGTTCCTAAGCACAAAGAACTGAACTGCCAAAATTTGCTTTTGTCGAAAAATAACACATTCTTTTGATCGTTCGAATGTAAAGGCTATATACATATATATATATATATATATATATATATATATATATATATATATATATATATATATATATATATATATATATATATATATATATATATATATCTATAGTTGCCAAATTGTTCGGTTACAGTACACTCACTGATCGAATTTTAATTACATGTGACGTAGCGCTAACTTCACTCGTCTAGGCCTTATCATTTACGCTGCCAAGTGCCGCGTTTAAGAAAATAACAGAGCGGAAGTCTAAGAGATTTTTAGGGAACACCAATTTCTAATTTGGTACAACATCAAACAAGCTTTGTTACTTAATTTAAAAACAAATAGTTTGTTTTATTTACTAAAAGTATCTATAGGAGATATTCACCGGAATATCCGTTTAGAATGTCCTTGAATCTTGTAAATGTATTTAAAAATATGGTAACGAACCGTTGTTATTTGAGGCACAATAGACTGCGAGGGCTTCACCTCGGTGTGTGACGTATGTGCATACATAGAGATTGTGTTGGTATCGCTATAATTTAATATAGTTATAAATTAAATTCATTTGCGGTACATAATTAAGCCATTGTTGTCCTGGTGCTGCATATTCTATTGAACATAGTTTTAATTTTTTAATAATTCAGAAAATATTAAAAGAACAATGAACGATCCACCATTATTATATTAGCCGCAGCCAGACAACAGGGTCTCGCCTTTTCACTATTTTCTATGGGACCAGCCATTTAATTAATATTGTTCACCATTGTAAAAATAAATTATTTTCTCGGTCTTTTGTTACAAACATTTAATAAACAAGCCAAAAATACAGTCAAATTCTATTATATATATATATATGAATCTAACGCAATAAAAAATAATAATTAAGCATTTTATTTATATACAACTATACATTCTTAAATCTATAACTTATACAAATTTATAGTTGGCATAGTTAGAAATATATATATATATATATATATATATATATATATATATATATATATATGTATATATATATATATATATATATATATATATATATATATATATATATATATATATATATATATATATATATATATATATATATATATATATATATATATATATATATATATATAAATGATACAATTTAGAACAAAACTAATATATCTGTAGCTTATAGAAAATACTGTAACCAAAGCACAGCTGAATTGTGTAAATAAATAATAATGTGTTATACTTCAATAACATTTATTTACTTGTTACAGATGCCAGTTCTCAGTTAACATCGATCCACTGCTCTTCAATGGTGAGTGTTTTTCTTAAATTTCTTCCACACATTTTGTATATAAATCATTGTACCCCATGGCCAGCCCCAAAAGCGACAAAAAAAATGTAGATAAATTTCATATAGTCTACAAAAAAATGACCTTTTTGGGGTCATAGCTAGGATTTATATTTTTCAAAATATAATCTAAAATGCAGATGTCCTCAGATTACAAACATATGTTAAAATATAACATATACATTTTAAACCCAGCTTAACTTAATATAATAAAAATCAACTTGCTGAAGCTAATATTTATATATATATATATATATATATATATATATATATATATATATAAAGCATGTTTTTAGTCACCCTACTCTTATGTAGTTTTCTTACTTTGAATATAATTTCGTAAAAAGCCTCTCGTTTCTATGTAGCCCATATAATCATGAAGAAAAGTATTTGTTACAAAAACGGCGGTAACAAAAACATATAATTACTATGGGCGTTTGTATAAAGTTTCGTTCTGTCGAAAGAATTATACTAGTAAATATACAGTAATAAAAACGTCAGTGGGGCCCCGCATGCAAGGGGCCTAGGGGCATAGCACCCGCCCATTTCAGCTGGTAATACAATACCAACCAAATTATAATACGGGAAAATGAATAGGCATGTTTTTGAATGAATTATTCTTAATCATGTTATTTATTGGCTTTTTTTAAAAATTTAAATTCAAAAGACACTTTTATTTTATATACTACACTGTAAAACATTGATTCAAATTTTAGGTAATTACACTAATAATTTATACTATTTAGACGAATTTTAATAGAACTTATTCGATAGTTAAAATATATATTTATTGTTTTGAATTAAATAAAAAGTTAATTTTGACGAATTTGCGAAATTAATTTAATTATTAATCTCATTAAAAAGGCGCTTATTTCATGTATTACACTGTAAAGAATGTGTGTAAACTTATATAATATTTGTTAAATTGGAATAAAATTTATTTAATTTTGACTAATTTAAGAAAATTAATTAATTAGATATTTTTTTTATTCTATTTTCTAAAGTACTTTTATTTTATACACATAAACTGTTAAAAATAGAAGTAAATTAAGATCACTTTCGATAAATTAGAATAAACATTTTAGAAAATGTGTTTTTAGTGTAATTTTTATAAAAAGTTTAAACAGTGTACTTATCCGGCTTCTGGTATATAAAATTTTAAGTGACCTTACGAACTATAAGGTCATAAAATTTAATGATTCTTTGATAATTTTACTTTAATATTTATTTATTTTCAAAAACCATAACACACATACATAAATTAGTAATATTTGAAAATTTAAATCTATATTTCTCAGTATACTAAAGCATTTTAACAAATACTTAAACTTAACCTACCGTTAAAGATATATAGGACATATAACGTCAAGGAATTTAAATACGATTGTATCCTTATCTCAAGTTATACTAAATCCCATATTTATCACGTAGTATATGATAATCCGTAAACCAAAAACGTAATCCGGTATATTTATTGGATAGAAAATACAAAATTCTCGCGAAGTTTTACTTAAAATTTTTATCGTAATATATCAAACAAAAAAACATTAAAAAATTGCTATTTAAATATTTGAGAATTTTGTTTTTTATTGACAAGATATCTTTGGTAAACAGTTAACAAATTCCGATCAAACCCGAAATATAAATGCTCTTATTTATGCAGTAGTTGAAATGCTGGATGTACGTGGCTTTGGTTGGACACACAATTTAAATTTTAAAACGGTGAACAATACGAAAGTTCCAGTGGCCAAATGTATTCTTATTATTATAACAACAACAACAACAGCCAGCCAAAGTATTATAGCATAGCCATAGCATGGCTTGGCTGTGTTATGTATGTATGTATGTATGTATGTATGTATGTATGTATGTATGTATGTATGTATGTATGTATGTATGTATGTATGTATGTATGTATGTATGTATGTATGTGTGTGCATTGTTCCCCAGTTGCAGAGAGAGCCGTGGAATAACAATTGGTTGCGAGTTGAATTTGTCGATTTTACTTGCAAAAATAAAAGTTTCTTTCACGGAAAATATGAAATTCAAATAAACAAATGTCGAAAGAGAAATAACATTTCAAAATATATAGTCAATATATTCAATTGCCACACGTGATTTATTTTACATACAAACACTAGTCGTGACGGTAGAGATTTTTATTATTTTAATAAAATTGTTTACATATATATATAGTAATTGTTGATAAAGTTGTTAAAACGTGAGAGTTTTTCTTTTTTTTTGTTAGGTATACGACATAAAACGCATTTAGAAACGCTAAAACATTGTAATTCAACACACACGTGTCTACCTTGGACACATTTAATATTTTTTCCAAACTTAAAACTTGTGTGTGTATTTATATAAGTATAGTCAAAGACATGTTCTGTACACAGTACAATGTAAATATTTAATGTCTGATTTTTATCATGGCCGTAACCATAAAGTTACACTTGGTGTGAGAGGAACACTATAGAAGTTTTTATTATTTTGCTAAATTCCAACAAAAAAAAATACATATGTTGTGTATGTGACTTAATAAATAATAAAACCTTCTTGACGTATATCCGTTTAAGTATGTATGTCTTATACGTTTGACATGTTCTTAAATGTTGAATATTTTAATGATTCTAATGGCTAATAGGAATCGTTCGTCGAATAGAAATTAAGTTAATTTAAAGTGATCATCAGAGTTCGTCGCCAGACAGTATTAGATCCGATCCGATTAGGAAAGAATGCAATGTAATGAAACTAGTTCCCGGTAATATTCTTTTGTGAGATCATTTTTACGATATTTATAGAATACCTTTTCAATAGTTTAGTATATCGACTTACGGAGTTTATGGGGTAATATTAATCTTAAGTAGTTATAAAACATACATTCTCCAACTGCATCCAGCGTTTATTCTCGTCAAATATGTCATGTCATACGATAGTCATTCATATAATGATTTTTTGAAAGGCGTATGTATAGTATGCTTCTGCAATAACTCCAAGCCAAGCCAAGCCACGTCGGCCTTGCTTGTAACGAAAATTTATTATGGCGTGTATTACTTAGTCACAAACACACATGAATGACAATTGCTCCATCAATCATATGTTTAAACATTTAATAAATAACCATTCCAAAAACAATCACTTTATATAACTAGAACGACCACAAACACAACTACTTACCAATCATTATATACTATTATACGTCCTTATTTATTAAAAAATAAATAAACAAACATTGGCTACGCCTTTGCTCATAGCTTTTACATAATTAAAAACATCGGCCATGTGTTGGCCCTAAACTTTCTTTTACGTAATCAGTATATTTAGATTTGATAGTATATAAATTAAAATATAAAATGTTTAAATATCAAGAAAATATTTTCATTCATTGTCCAATTAAATTCCAAAGAAAACATATGTATTTTAGATTTTAAATGTTGGATTTTATAGTAGTATAAAGAAAATATCATTATTCGTTACATATTATTAAAAATTATTATGGCCGGGCATTTTTTAGTTTTCAAATTAACTTTAAACCAGAGAAATTATTTATATATAATATTTTAAATTATTTACTAACCTTGGTAACGGTTTTCACTAAACTTATTTGTGACACTGACAATAATGTTAAATGTCAAAATATTTGAATATTTAAAACAGTTGACATGCATAGTAGATACGATTTATTATATATAATTTTCCATACCTATGTAACTATGGCAATATAAATAGGATAATAGCAATTTTCTCGTAACTGGTACACTTTTTGAAGAAATGTTTCAAACAAAAGTTGTTCAAATCATTAATATCTTTCAATTTTATTCTAACTTTTATTACTGTAAGTGCAGCCGTTTCGGAGATATGCAAAAAGTGACTTAAGTAAACATGCACTTCCGGTTTGAATACGTTTTTCAAAAATAGAAGGTTTTCCTCCCAGGCATATACAAATCTTAAGTTTAAAGTTTCATAATTTTATCTTCAACAGTGTAGGCTGTAGAGCGCATACACACACACACACACACAGACACACAGACGTCATTCCAAAAATAATCAGACTCGATTCAGGGAAGGTCAAAAGATGTATTTCCGTTAAATTTTTTTTCGTGATTACAATACTTACTTATTACTTCGTAAAAGAAAGTAAAAACCACCATATTATTTTTCACCCTTAAGTCTATAGGTAGTTTATTTATAAAAACAAGCATTTACGTAGCCAATACTCCCAGCTTCATAACTGAAATACATTTAGGTATATAGGACTAATTTGATATGTGAATAGATGACACTTGAGGAGAACCTTGGAGGAGAATAAAATGTTGGAGGATTTGAGAGCGTGAATGGGTGGTCTTAACTCATTTCTCTTCTCCTAACCCGGGGTTACCTGAGTGATAAGGTCTTTCGTATTTGTAATGCGCCAGGCAAAGACTGCACCCATTGCGTTGGGGTAATCGGTTCGTTCAATCGACACAAACGGTTCAAAAGATATACGAATGTCTCACGCTATATGGATCGCTAGAAACGGTTCTAGAACCTTTTCACGATGATATTTAGGTTTCAACCACTCTAGCAATTAATTTATTTAAGCGACTTATATAGAATTAAAATTGGTAAAAATTATATTTCGTTTCGTGATAATCTTTGTTCCGTTGTGATCAAACTAATTCCATCGATATTCTCATGTCAATAACTATTCTAGAAGTTATATCCACGGCAAACACACGGGGCCCAAGCCATATTATGTTTCACTGTGCACAAACAGAGGTGCGATTCCCGGCTCTGATAACGTTACAAACATGGCGGCCGGATTAAGTGTTCACTATATATAATAAATATCCGACAAACACACACACACATACACAGCTGTGGTTCATATTACTACATCGTATCGTTTTCAACAAGAATGAATCCATAATCCGAAACACATTTTTGTATAAAGATTCGAAGCAAAACTGTCCTAGTATTCGATTTTTTGTTGACACAGACTAATATATTAGGATTTGACAATAATAATATATTCGTACAGTCACTTTTTAACTACATAACAAAGTAATATTAGTTAATTTAGAGAATATAGTTTTTATAAAACTTTCTTAGAAACAATTACAAACAGTCTTTATTTATTTAATACTAAAAGTTCATCAGTCTCATTGTTATTTCTATGAATATAGCTTGAAAGTCTATGTATGTATGTATGTCCTAATTACAAATAACGTTCTTAATTATAACATTAGCAAGTAAATTAATGACTTGATGCCATTAATTTGAAATGTAGTTTAAATTCAAAGTGCAGACCAAGCGGATATATCCACATTTCCTGGAGTTGTATTTTAAATTATTTTTTATTTTCTTTCGTACGCCCGGTCACGAAATAATTTCTGGCGTTTTTTATTATGCCAAACGTTGAACGTCAAAATAATGAATAAAATGTTTAAACATTTTTATGAGGGAACGTGCACCGAATAATATACACATTTTACCTACATAGGTATAATAAAAACATAATTACCAAGTCTATAATAATATCATGAGTTTGGAATGTAATTGGATGTCTTGAAGCGAACGTTATAATGCCACCTAGTCACGGAATTATATTTGTTTCATTTTCAAATTTTTATCTTTTATTTATGCGACCATTATCATACAATAATATATTTTTGTTTGATATGAAATCGATATTGTATTTCAAGTTTAATTATTTATATAGGTATATATATATATATTTTACAAATGGAATCAATTATTAATAACCAAACACCAGCTTTAAATCATTTTCAATAAGGGCAACCGTTTTAGAAAAAATGTTTTTAAAAAAACTATATTTTGAGGATGACTTTTATTATATTTATGTACAGTGTTATGAAAGGCACTTTAGAGATTAGACTTTTATTTTTGTGAATAATTTTAATAATAACTATATAGTTTTAAGAGACAGTTTAGAGAATTGACTTTAAATATGAGTAGGGATAATTTTAGAGAATGACAGACAATTTCGATGAATTTTGTCCAACTTTTTGTGTGACGTGTACACATCACATCGTAAAGTGAAGCAACCCAAAGGACGACCACTTGAAATTCGAGTAAGCAACTGAGTTAGAGCGAGACAGACACCAGCAACATGCAATGTCAGCTTATTGAACGGACCCCTCCTTTCATTCGATATGATTTAACTTTTATAAGAACCTCTTTCGCCTCCATCTCTCTCAGTGTCTGCTCGCTATCTATTGTTGGTATAGAATAGAGGTTTTCAATACATCAACTATGAAATGTAACATGACAGCTCGAAAACTTAAGAAAACGTGTGGTCTCTGATATTTTTGACTCTCTCAAAAATATCGTCAAAACAACATACATACATACATATACGCAAGGTGTATATATATATATATATATATATATATATATTATATATATATATATATATATATATATAATATATATGTATATATATATATAATATATATATATATATATATATAATATATATATATATATATGTATATATATAATATATATTATATATATATATATATATATATATATATATAATATATATAGATATATATATAATATATATATATATATATATATATATATATATATATATATATATATATATATATATATATATATATATATATATATATATAATATATATATATATATATATATATATATATATTATGCATTTTTCCACGGACAACCGTGCACAATTGTACACGATTGCATTGTACAGCGATCAGTTGTGCCGTTCTGGGAACATGAGTCGCAAATCAATTGATATACGCTTTTATTTCAATTCCGGCGTAAAATCTACAAATATTCGTAGAATCACCCGAGCAAAAAAAAACTATTTATTAGGGAAACACATTCATCAATTATTTATAGACTTAATAAAATATAACCAAATATTTTTTTTTTTTTTTTTTTTTAGTACAGCCAGTATATTATTTAATTTTCTTTTTCGTAGACGTGGTTACGCCTTTGCATATTTCATAGCACCCCTACACTCATCAAGTTCTAAACACGCGATGTAAATTATTCCCCTATAAACATTTTCAAATATTTAATTGTATATTTTAGAAAATTAATAATAACACATAATTATGAATACCTACCTATATGCAGGAACTTTAGTTAATAGAAATTATATTCAAAACTTAATTGCGCTACTAAAATATAAAAAATAATTATGTTTTTAACCATAGGTATATTTAATAATAAATAATTATTTATGTAGCGTTTCATCATAAATTAATTTTAAAATGGAAATTCTAAATGTCAATTTTGATGTAGTAACAAAAAAATTTAAACATTTCCCATATTAATAAATTCGTTTCGTCTATTTTTATGCAAACATCTTTAAATAGAACTTATCATTAATTAAGTGATGCCATATATTAAAAAACAAATACGTCACTGTCATAAATTGTTTACGATTAACAAACCACAATTATGCAATGAACATACTGAAAACTATTGTTAAATAGAAGTAAATTGTTGTTTTAGCAATTTGAAAATTTAATTCTAAAAACTTTTTTGTTGACTCATTTTTTATGGCGTAACTAAATATTTTTTGCAAATGTACTTATGTCATGGCTTTCCCCATTAAATGCGGTAGCAGACGATTTTAAAATGTTTTTTGTATTCAATAAACAAATAACGTCATGAATATTTTATATTTAGGTGCCTTTTCGAATTATTTTTTTATGTATAGACTAAAAAGTATATTTTTGCGTTCGCTCACAAGAAAAATGTGGTGAAAACTATAAAAACAAAAAAAAAGAGCTTTAGAGAGGCTTATGAAAAGTTGTAATCTTCCAACATTTTTTAAAATTCCCTCAGACATTTTTTAATCTCTAGAGGTAATCATTTTATCTTACCGGCTTTACAGTGGCTGTGAGCGCTTATACAACGAAAGCTTTTTCTTAAAAGTATTCAACTTTTCCCAGTTAAAATACATTTGAGATTTTAACACATAAAAAAGTTATAAATATGTAATTATATATATATATATATATATATATATATATATATATATATATATATATATATATATATATAAATATATATATATATATATATATATATATATATATATATATATATATATATATATATATATATATATATATATATATATATATATATATATATATATATATATATATATATATATATATATATATATATATATACATATATATATATATCACCTACATACATGTATGTACTGTTTAAATACACTGTAAAAATAGTAATATAAATTAACTTTTTATTTAAAAATAATTAATTTGATTGAGTCGTTAAATTTTTATTGATATTTTTGCTATAGGTAATATAATTATTACTTAATACGTATAAGTATATATTTATATTAAAATACATATAAAACATGCAAAATTCATTCGAACGTATATGCACAAACAGTCTATAATTTCCATCGTTAATGTATTGTAGTTGATATAGTTTTAGTCACCTCATTTTTATGTATACGTATGAATTAAAAACAGATTAACTTTTTCCTAATTTAAATATTAATTTATATACTTTTGAGCACTTACATGAAAAGCGTATTAAAAAATAATTAATTCCTGTATAAGTCTGAAGTATTCGTTAATTAAAATAAAGGGAATAGCGGAATAAGGCCCCGGAAGGATTTCTGTCGATGACCTTATAAAACCATGATTCAAATAGTAATTAGCTCATTATTTACTCACCTTAGGGGGGGGAATCATCAGGAAATAGATTTTTTTAAACATATTTTTATCACATTTTATGTACCGGTACAATGCGTAATAGTGATAAATCTTTCCTGGGACGATTGACCAAGCTTATTCCGCTACCCCCTTTCAATCTGTAATTCTATTTTGTTTTTTAATTAATATCAAAGCAAAGTTATTAAATGAAATTCGGCGATTCTTCATTCTTTTAATGCTTCAGGGTATAATGATGTTCATTATATTTAATTGAAAGATGATGCGTATATATCGTATTTTGTTTTTAAGAACGCGTAAAAAGTTGTCGCCAATTAAACATCTGAAGTGCCCGCACTTGAATTTCTTATACGTAGTAGGTATATCACTTTAACTAGGAAGAATAATAAATTCAAGGATATTATTCGTTACATATTTGTAATAATTACGACTAGAAATGTATTAGTCAAATATGTGAATTGACTTACAGATTATATTCTCCAGTTGTATAATATTTTGAATATATTACTAACCTTTTAATCACCTTTCAATCTATTTTGCACAATCGATGTTAAATCACAAGTATATTATGTTTTCCTGTTTAAATATTGACAAGTATAGTTGATATGATTTATTAAATATAAATGTCTATACCTACGTAACTATGTCAACATAAATAAGATATTTAAGATATGCAGTAGTAGGTTTCTGGTAACCGGTATACTCTTTGGAAAAATGTTTTAAATAACAGTTGTGCGAAATATTAATATATATTTACTGTAAGTGCAGCCGTTTTAAAAATAAGAGGTTTTCTTGCGGAGCAATTTTATATTTTAGTATTTTTTCCTATATATATATAGATATAGATTAAGAATCATAGGTATTACGTATAAAAAGTTGTTAAAATTGATTAACTTGAGTATAATTCGTAATAAGTAGTTATTAGGTAGGATTGAGTGAAAACTACGGACAATTTATTCTATAAAAACAATAACACGTTTTATTTTGTTCAATAAGCGTATTTTTACTATGACTAGCTGTACATTATATATATTTATATGTATATATATAGTTTTTCAGCGTTTTTTATATTTATAATTTACATATTCACAAATGTCAGACATTTTGGTCTCGGCTTTCAAATATACACGCGGAGCCCAAAATACGATTTTTTTTCAGTGGTTTTTTTTTGTTTTGTTTTACAGTTTTACAATATATTTACAAATTTGATAGTTAATTCTTTGGTCTAGCTATTTAGCCATCAAATAATCTTTTATTTATTCAGTTTACCATTTATCGAGGGTGCGAACGACCTGTCCATGTGTTCTGAGTGCCCAAAAACAGAAATGGTACTCTCAAAAAAATATTTTATTGAAACACTTTAATAAAATACTTTTTCCAGTACTATCTGTTTAAAAGTTACAAGTCTAAATTCTATTTATAAATAGAATATACAAAACAGTTTATATGTTTTTGATTTGTATCATACGTAAGCATTTATAATTATTAGCTAAATTCTAAATACAGAAATATACAAAAATAATATATAGTTTACACAGTTCGAAAGTCAGTCAGATTCGTTAATAATTTATTAATTATATCCATATTATTTTGGCAATTTGGTTTTTGGACACTCTGAAATATCTTCTTTTTTTTGTACATTGTTATTTGGTATTTTCATTCATATAAACAATTAGTTTGGTGTTTTAAATCTTTAAACAGTGTTGAACAACAAATGATGTTGATTACTGTATTAAATTTAAAACACCAATGTATTAAAAATAAATAAGCGAATTATTAAAATTACCAACTTTAAGATCAATTGCAAGTATATACGTTTAGGAATATTTAATTTTATTTAATAATTATGGATATTATGACACATGTTGTGCAAATACAAAAGCACATAATATGTTTTGATCGTAAAGTTGTAATTTTCTTTTGAAAGAATGGAAATAAGACGGTATTGACCACCCCACTTTAGTCATTACTGGCTTGACGTACATTTGAAATTATTCTTACAACTATTTTGACAGTCAAATTATGTGTTTCAATCAATTTTGAAAGTGGATAATTGGATGCGGTCCAAATACATTCCGTCGCTAGTCGTTTATTGTAATTCACTCAATTAATTCTTTGATTTTTGGCCTGTAACTATTCGCGAAAGTTATTTTTTAAATCATTTCGGGGTGATAAATACCACAAAATACTCTTTCTATTCGTCAAGCAGTTTTGTAAAATACATTTAAATTTTTGAATCAATTGTAACTGAAAACAATCGCTATATATATATATATATATATATATGAATTTGAATCTATGGAATGCATCACAATATAAACGAAGAAGCAAACTAGTACAAGTGTTCCGCTTCAGTTCACATTAGTAATTCACAATCAAAATAAATGCTAGAACAATATTTTTAAATGGTTGAATTAGATGTAATCCTGATAGAGGCACAACACGTTTTGCACTTGCAACATTTGTCGTCATCAATCACTGAATTTCTTCATTCTGTGAAACTTCTAGTAGATTTTGAATCAGACGATTCAAAAGACAGTCGCTATTATTATTATTATTATTTAGAATTTGCAGTATTCTTCCTAACATCATTTGGTATTCTTGATATTCTCCATGACGCACAACTTTCATACGCCGAAAGAAATGATTGATTAGATTTTCGTCAACTCAATTTAAATATGCGTCATCAATGAAAGTATATTTGTGCGCCAGGATGTACGATTGATGAAATATATATGCGGAAATTTGGTGTTTAGAATCTTCAAACGATGTTGTAGTTTCCGTCGGTAGATATATAAATATATATATATATATATATATATATATATATATATATATATATATATATATATATATATTTGTATATTTTAGAAGAGTATTCCCAACATCCCTTGATGATGAAGAATATGTATTAAATGATAATCCAATAGTTAGTTTAATAAGTTGTTGAAAAATAATTGTAGTTGGTAATGGTGTTGTAATCCAATTTGGCGATTTAGTATTGATACTGAAATGACTGTATTTAAATCGTCTGATGGTGCAGTGTCATCAGGAGAAATTAGAATTGATTGTGTGGAGGAGGGTAGATGAATAAATAAATAGAAAAAAATCCAAGTGTCGTCGACGGATGCGCCGGATGGGTAATCCAAAACAAAGCAAAAAACAAAAGTCAGTCACAGCTGTTCGCGTACACCCGGAGAATCACTACATCACTACCACGCCCGAAGCGCGCGCATCACACTGCACTCGTAGCCGTCATGCAGCCAGCATACACTATTTATTAGAAACATTGACAACCACTCACCCACCCACAGACTGTATTACACACTATTATCACAAAAAGAATAATCCGCCACATCGAATATTATCAGTAGTATCACAAGGAGGAGGCATGTGCAATCACACATTATAACAAACTTGCTGTATCTGTGGAAACGTTGAAGCCAACGGAATAGACGATGTCACATACGGGTGTAGTCGATGCGCTCGCAAATACTGCCGATACTTCCCCGACAGGATATGCTTCTCTTCCGTCTTCTCCGGACTCTTGTCCGAATCCGTCCAGTGTCCACTATCAGTCGACCCCGTCGACGAGCTGTACGCCGCCGTCAGGATAGGATCCCGTTTCGTGGCAGCATAACTTTGACCAGTTATCGGGATCAGAGGTGGTAGCGGTTGCAGAGGTTCCCACAATTGCTGCGGTTGCCTATCGGTGTACTGGACCGGATACTGGGCCGCCGCGGCCTGAGGCTGAGGAATCTGATGCTGCAGATTCCTCTGGGCTGCTTGCTGTTGTTGTATTCTTCGCTTCGCGATTATCTGCTGTTGTCGATTAGGTAGATTGTTCACGAAAGGACTTCGTCGCTGGGACTCGATCTTCCGAAAGTAACACGGATGGATCATCAGTAGTGGCTCGTTTCGAACACCTTGGGGTGGTTTTGCCTGATTCGGCAGTTCGTATTCCACGCTGCAATCCACATGCAGCGGTCTGGTGTAGTCCTTTTGCAGTTGTGGCGTACGGGTGGCCGGTTGTTGTTCGTAGGACGAGTAGCAAGTTGCCATATTTGTGAACTTCCCGTTGGAGGAACTGAACGGTTTCGGTTCAACACCTGTGCTTCGCCTTGGAGAAGACACTAAACACTGTTTACAACACTTGTATATCCTCGGTGTTGCTTTGCTCGATGGGTTATCTGAACTGAACGGTGTTCAGTGCTCGACTGACGGCTTCCTCGACGTGGACGGCGCGCGCCGTTTCGGAGCCTGTCGGTGGGGGTAGGAAATCGATGAGTGGAGGACATTTTGCCTGTCTGTGAGTACGTCTGTCTCTTCTCCCTATGATGCCGCGCTCTGAGGCAATCACTGAGTTGCTCTAATTGTTTACTTGCTTTTTTTCGACGTCGCGTTAACTCTATTTCCCTTCCTCCAGCGCTCTCGCTCGCTCCTCATTGTAAACACTTTAATCGTCACTGTGTTACTCCTGCATGGAATTTTCTCAAAAAAAAAATTAAAATATATATATATATTGCGGTTTTGCTATATTTAATTAATTCTTCACATAATCCTCAACAATGTGCCTCCAACAATTACATGTGGAAACTACATTAAGAAGTATTTGCTTTATTCATAAAAACAAAATAGCATTGTTAGTAAAACCACTAAAAATGATTCATTATTAAAAGTAATTAACAAAAATCGCCGAGCATAGTAATAAAATTTGAAAATTGTATGTAAAAAGTTAATTTCGAAATATATAAAAACTAATAGCAATACGCAGTTGAGCATAAAGTATAATTTTAACTTTTTCATTGCATGTACTATTTAAAAATACGCTAATCACGAAAAGTTGCAAGGTTTTTTTTTTACGCGATTTTGGGTTATTCTCGTAAGGCCATGACGGATTCATTAGTTTGAATGACAACCATGAAACTTTACGACAATGTAAATAGTTGCATATTTTTTTCAATAACAAATAATTAGAATTGATTTTGGAAACAGTTATTTAGAAAATAGCTTTTCCAAATATGTTGTTCTTTCTACGAATGTTGAACGGCTGATTTACGAGACGGCTATGTTAAGAATAGTTGGCTTTGTCATCGGTTCAATACAAATTTGGAAATATGGAGAAACATTTCGTATGAATCAAGTCATGAGTATACAAATAGTAACTTTTGTAATAAATAAACCACGTTACCAAGTCAGAGAAAGGAATGATGATTCACGTCACAGAACTTGCAGTTTTCCAATGATTCATTTGAGCAGTTACCAATATCTCGCGTGCCATTTTTATAGTTTCTCTGTTTGCACGACTGTTTCACGGTTTCATATTAATTTGATGAAATCGAAAAAGAACATGAATTAGTACCCACATTTTGAAATGGGGCTATGCTAATCATTTGCTGGCTCCAACAAATATTTATTATTGTTTGTGGAACGACATTTATTTGAAATATTATCACTAGAATAACATGTTTGTTTTATTTATGAAAATATGTATATTTATTTGTTGGGCAATGTTATTTCTAGCTTATAACATATAAACAATTGTCATTGTAGCTTAGCTAAATATATTTATAAGGATGTTCCGGAATTACAGTCTTTTAACAAACATCATATATAGTTTATAAGTGAATATTTAAATTGAACATTGCGAAATCGTTTTTTAAGTATTATAATACTTATATGTACCTAGAAACAATATAAATACGTCTCCTGAATATCGCAGATTTCCGTTTATTATTATTTGTAATATCTAAAGTTGTTTCTGTGCCAATGATTGAACACGTTTAATAGTTATTAGAAGTGGACATAGTATTATATAGCAGTGGGTTTTCATGGAACCCATGGGGCGGCCATGGTGCGTGAGAACCCGCTAATGGCCGGCCCCATCAGCACAATTAACCAACATTGGAAACTGAAAAGGCACTAGGTATGTAATTAACGGTGTTTGGGACCATAGGCAATAGCAGTGTGCATAATACGTGAACAGAATATACCATTCCAGCAATACGCTGTCTTCTGTTGCGTTGCTGGCCACTCATTGGAATTTCTTAAGTCTTTTAAAGGCACTGCACTGCATGTGTGAGTGTCTATGCGCGTTTCTGTTGCTCCTAATGAACATTAGCGTCATTATTGCTTCGTTCACAACGGGATACTTATTAAAAAGTCCACAATTATTTCTCGACGTTAAACAAAACAAGAGCATAAAATTATACTCAGAAACTTGTCCTCGGCGAAGTATTTCTAACATTTTAGAAGCATTTTTTAAAATTAAACTTTACTTATTTCTAAACGTAAATTATTCTTATTGCAATAAAATAAGAATTAGAGTAGGTAAATTATAATTGAAAATTTAATTTTAATTAATTTAAGATAATATCCTTTTTCTTTGTCAACCGCGTAAAACGCATGAGTCACGCAATGAATGTTTTAAAAATCCACATTAGTCTTCGTAAAAGGCAAACATGAAAATGTCGAAAGCGAATATGTTCTTGACTAATAATTGTTTTACTAATTAAAGATACAAACAAATTTCGTCGTTTTTTTTTTTATGTGTGTGTGTGTGTGTGTGTATTTACAGTTGCCTTGTATACTCCTCATATACTGTTTATTGCGCTAATTAAAAACGAATGGTATATTATATGGAACCAAGGAACACCTTCATGTCAATTAGGTATTCTATTTTTTATTTGTGATCGTTAATTTTATTGAGTTCAATTATTGCTAATTTCAATTTATGCATTTAGAAAATACAGTAAAAATAGCTGTAATAAATTAATTTTAATAAATAACTACTTGACATTATTTTACTGAATTTATAAGCATATGTATTATTAGATTTTACATATAAAATGTAAATTCATTTGAAATTATTCATATATTTAGGTATTACAAATCCGGCTCTGATTAAAAATCATTTTATATATATATATATATATATATATATATATATATATATATATATATATATATATATATATATATATATATATATATATATATATTGTAAATATCTGATGCAGCATCTTGCAAATTTAAAAAGTATAATGCTTATATAAAAACTAAGATAGTTATTCAGAAGCGTCTTAAAATAAAAGTTGTGTTCTGTGAAAGTTCATTTACATTTTCAATGAAGTGTACATACATACATACATACGTATCGCGACTGTTAATAGCGGTACAGAATGGCTAATGTAAACACAGTAATTCCAAGCAAGACTTTCGTGGAGGTCTTGTAAAGAACGCGAACACTACTAACTATATAGTGAATTTCATTATCTGAAAACATGAACCATAACTTTAAATAAGATTAATAATCATTCATTTAATATGAATTGCCTCCAGAGTGAAAATGATCAGGCATAATTGTTGTTATAAATGAATCGTATAGTGTTTCAGTAAATTCCGCAAACAACGTTTTGCGTTAGAGTTTGGGTAAGCCGCGGTATTTCTCATTGTGCCCACAGGCCACGAACAGACTTCATTGATCAACGAATATCAGAGCGTAGAAGTAAAAATTTTGGGAGCGCGTTATCAAAGTGGATCTAAGTTCGAGCCGAGCAAAGAGCCATCGATCTCGGACAGATCCACCTCTGCGTTGTGGCTGTTCCGATGATAATAATGGCATGCTGGCAGCAGGGAGTGTACCAGCGAAGCCAGCACATGGCAATTATCTTTTATCTGTGAACAGAACAGAACAGAACAGACCGTGTATTGTGTTCGGTGCCCCGGCGTTCGGCTGGGGGAAAGCCGGGTACTACACGGGTTGACCGCCTCCCTTGGCTTGGCATTCGTATAGCCATTACGTGACATTAAGATACCACCAGGATAAAATTCAAATTCACAAACATCTATCTCTTGCTCTTGTGCTAGTCACAAGTTAAGTTAGAGTGTGCACTGAATGGCTGTCTGGTGGGCGGAATGCTAAACTAATGGTTTTTTTCTTACTAGAAACGATGTTTGTCATAAATTTATTGCTGCTCGAAGGAGAAGAGATACCTACTCTGAACTTTCTACCGAGCAGAAGATTTTATTGACTTTTCCGACTATTTTACTTAAAATGAAAACTATACTTTTTATTTTATTACATACTCCTATACCTACTCTCTAGAATTCCATTATTAACGTTTATTGTTACTATTTACTGTACATTGCACTTCAAAACGATTATATTTCTTCGAAAAACTTCCAAGAACACCCACACAAACAATTCATTGCTTCCCAAAAAAAAAAACTGATTACATTTTCTTCCCTTCTTGCATTTTAACTATTTTACCAATGACGAATATATGTGCGAATATATGTGTGTTTGCATACATTACAAAACAAAAAATCTTGAAAATTATACAAACATAAATATCCGATGAGTTGAAAAACTGCCTCAAGTGTGCCATTGGGCAGCTGAGTAAGCGTGTTCCCAACAAGCAACGCAATCTGACGTATCAAATTGATTTTGTACGTGCGTAATATTATGGTTTGATCCACAAGAGCGATTATCAAACAGAAACTTAATCTACCGTATCTGAAGTTGCTGGTTTATATTATATATATAATATATATATATATATATATATATATATATATATATATATATATATATGTGTGTGTGTGTGTATATATATATATATATATATATATATATATATATATATATATATATATACAAAAATAAAATAAATAAAGAACCTTCGATAATGTGTAATATAAAAAGCTTTCCGTGGTGAACACGGGGCCAGCTGTGTCGAATAATCATTTTTGTTCGCGCCGAACCATGATGGTGTGTAGAGAGAGAGTGCATTGCGCTGTGTCTAAAACACCTTTTATGTTCTGTCTATCATTAACACAGGCACCAGGGTGTGTCTCTCGTGTATCAAATAAGGGTCTTGTATATACTACGTCTATGTGTGTGTGTGTGTGCCAAGTATAACCATCATAAATTCACTTGGTATTAAATATTATAGCCTCCAACTTTTCATAGTTCCATTATATCGCCAAACCGTGTCTACCCAACCTAACTGGCGACCTAAATATCATATTTTCAGTGGGATTGGATACTAAACTTTGTTAAGGAATCCGCTCTCAAAATTGGTCTAAAAACACACACACACATATATATATATATATATATATATATATTATATATATATATATATATATATGCATATATATATATATATATATATATATATATATATATATATATATATATATATATATATATATATATATGTAGCATTTCACGAAATAACCGTTTTTACTTTATATGTGTCGTTTCACTAAACAACCGTTGTAAATCTATTTCAACAACTGTATCCGAATAATAAGTAACACACAAAAACACATCGGCAGACACATTTTTGAAAAACTAGCAAAATACAAACACAACTTTAGATATTATAGTTTGATTGTCTAATAAATGTGTTTTCGAACGAAATTATCCCGACTGCACTATAACGGTTCTAATAGAGGAGATATAATAAGAATATTTCAACTATAGATAATATGCTTCGTATATCTCTTAATGTATATTTAATGTGAAATAGATTAATGCGCTTATATGACTCAAACCTATTCAATTCGATTGTAATTATTGCAAATGACACTTCATATAGAAAATAATACATACACGTATAGAACACATGAACAAACATACGCGCATTTTCTCCGATTGAATCAACCATTGGCAAAGTCCAATGCATATAAAATAAAACCTCCATATCTCGAAAAAGAAAATTTATAGCAAGCATTACAAAACCGATAAACAAGGCAATATATATTCGTAATTACCATCGCTTTATCTGCACGTTTTATGATCCAGCATGGCTCTCTCTGTGTATATATATATATGTATATACAGGTGATCTATCAGGTAATATAGATCATGAAAAGCCGTGTGAACGATCAAGAATAATTATGATTTACGGCGAATCGATTGCGCAAAAATATGGGGCAACCATGAAACAGATTGTGTGCGGGAAAAAGATAGATAAACGCATGGACGTGTCTGTGTGTAGGGACGAGGAGGAACCGCTCCCTATTTCATACACACACACACACACACATACAAAAAAAATAAAGTAAATATTCAAAAGGAAACTGACAATGTCAGGCCTTGTGTTTGCACAATAGAACCAGTAATTTTTACGGCAGATGTATGTTTGTTAGGAAATTTTAAATGACACTTTTCTGGAAATTGTTGAGTTATGATTTTTAATCTTTTCTAATACAAATCAATGAAATATACGTTACTATACATCAAATTATAATTTATTATGGTATTGCGATTCCGTTATACTGGTTATATTTAACAGATTCAGTCTCAATTTTCTTTTCATAGTGAAAATTACAAATTAAAACATTGTAAATATTTTTTTAAATTTAAGCAAATTACTACTATAATTATTTTTAAATTACATGTACTTTAAGTACAATAATTACATAAATAATTAAGGTGTGCTCAATTTTATTGTTAAACCTACAATTATGCGTTTTTTAAATAATCCCATTTCAATTTCACCTTGATCAAACAAATTTTCCGTTTGAAAGCACGCCATTCATTTACCCAATAATAATTTCCATACAACAGTAACAAACAATGGCACTTTGTTACATAGATGACGCACGAACATTCCAAAAATATATATATATATAAATTTTCACTATATACAGTATATAGCATAGTCATATTGTCACACAAAAGACAAAAGAATCCTTAGAAATTGAACGAGCAAACGAAAGCAAGCCAGAGTGAAAACGAAGCCACATAATATAACGCGCGCATAGCGAAGGTTCTCGAAATATGTTAGGGTCTCCTATATTATACCCAAGGCCTGCCTATATGATCAATCACCATATATAGATATATCGAAGGATGTATTTGCTACGGGTTGTGTAACGTCCAAAAAGACATTCTACGGATGAAAAGAACAGCCAGCCAAAACCGAAATCGAATGGAAGACTCACTGAAGTGTATATTTAAAAATATCCAACTCTATATTTTACTGTTTCTCTTGATATATGTCTCGTGGTCGTATTGTTATTTTCTTTTTTAAATTTACTAAACTATACGTCGGTTACAGATATTCATTCTTTTAATATGTTTATAGTAAACAATTCTATATAACAACTAAGAACTAACTTAAAACCATAGACTAACATCTTATTAAAAGCTTTAGGGTTGTCACGTTTACCACCTCTCAGAGAGACATTTAAAATCGTAATTAATAAAATAAAAATATTGAATTAAGATTCAAATCACTATCAATAATTTATTGATCATAAATAATAAATTTAGTTAATAAACAGCATTAAGAATGCAGACATATATTCCTACTACATAACAAAGTATTTAGCAACGATGATACTTCCTGAGAATCTTTAAAAATATATCAAATTTAATATCAACAGTGAACTTTGGCCCATCTCATTTTGTAGCCTCGTAAAAACAAACTGGATGACATTAAAAGTCACTGTAAAATGGCACAGATATACAAGAAGCGAAGCGTGCATTTTTAACTTGAATTTTCAGGCTTATATTGTAAGGAATAATGCAAAATTTCTATTCTCTATACACCCCCATTGTTTCTCGCCCATTTTGTTCTGTGTGCGCGGCAACAGCCCTCCATATATCTTATCTATTAAATAAAACTCTGA
Source organism: Nebria ingens riversi (assembly GCA_018344505.1). NCBI lineage: Eukaryota > Metazoa > Arthropoda > Insecta > Coleoptera > Carabidae > Nebria > Nebria ingens. The sequence continues at coordinate 36,996 of JADQWA010000536.1, forward strand.
TTTCACAATCTACCCTTGGTACTCATATAATGATACACATTAAACCGACCGAGATAACAGATTATAATCATATTTCAGCGTATGAATCGTTACCAATGTTTCTATAGAATTATTTGGGTGGACAATATGAAAAATTATCGTTACAATTATTTATTGACTCCACTGAGGCCAAATGAATTATAATGTTTAATATTGCGTACATTTTTACATACATACATATATAACTTAAAAAATAATAGTACCCTGAAGTAATATATAGAGTGAGCTGGAAACATTAGTACACTAGTGCTTGTTATAATCAACTATAATATTCAAAATGTAGTAAAGAACATACTTTAAGCTTTAAAAATAACAATACTTTAAGTAATATACATATTCCCGTTGATGTTATTGGTATGAGAACATTATTGTTTTTACGAACAAACACTCTTTTCCGTTTAAAAATGTGGAGATTACGAAACCTACTTAGCGCAGAAATACAATATGGGGCTTCATGAATGTTATAGCCATTAGCTTGTTTGCATAGGGATATTTGTTTCTATACGTATGTTAGCAGGTCAGGTTACATTACATACACATATGCCCTGCTTAGAACAACTCACGTGTTCTTCCGAAACATACCACATATTTTCTTATCAGAAGCGAAATAGTTTCACAAATGCAAAGTAGATTATATTTTATACTAAAGCTAAAAACTAAACCGTCTACAAAAAAAACAATTGAGTCTAATCAGAAAATATTAGTATAAACATAAAATCAAATTACATTATGTATTTTTAAATGATTTATACACCTAATAATGTTCTCCATTTTTTATTTATTTATAATAATTTTTTATATATAATAGTTTATAATAGTTTTTGAGTTACGATTTTTAAAATTCTAAACAGTTCTTTGTTCACCATATGCAGAGAATATACATTAAGAATAACGATGTAGAATCTCCATTGTAGATCGTGGCATGATTGCAAAACTTTACACGAATTTGCAAATTTAAACATTTATACTTGCGACAACTTTACTGACGTAATCATCGACATAAGGTACCAGACAATGCCTTAATCATTCGCCCGCTCTGAAATACTAAATGACTCTTTGCTTTGTTTAATAAAAATAAACAGAATTCAACAATGGTCAAATAAATTAGAAATAATAGATAATAAAATATTGAAATGATAAAACTTAGCGGATAAGCGCAATTATGACGTTATTCCCCTTGTCCATATACGCATTGAATACAGCTGTTTCCGAGACACGAACGTCAGCGACCCACCGGGGCCTGAGAAAATATTTACGAATAATGTACGTCAATTTATATTTAATGTAAGTTCAATTCAAAACGCATGGCTACGTGCTCGAGTTTGTAAAGGGGCCAACGTTATTCAATCGCTGAATAGGTTAGCAGTTGAATATCGTGGAATTGAATTTTATTTATTCGAGATATTTCATCAAATATATACATAGTATATAGAGTAATTTCATTTAGAATTTGAGCAATTGTTTTATAACGCACTCGAATTTCTAATAAAATATACATTTCTATATGAAATATGTTCTGTTACAGTATTGTAGAACGCCTATAAGTCTGCAACACAGTTACACATTTATTTTATGTTAGTTGCGTTGTGATACTTAGAGATGTTCTTGTTACTAAACTAATTATTTTTATGAAGAAATAAGAGAATACATTTTTCATAAAAAATTAATTAGTTGTACGAAAAAATATATAACATTTTTCGTACAATAAATAATATGAATTCATCAGAGTTGCGCTTCCTCTTAAACAGGACAAGCGCTTGCCTGGAGCGCTAATTCGTATTTTTATTTTGCTAATTTTATAGGGGTATTAATATTTCGCTTGTGCGTATTTTTAGCCGAAAGTTTCTAAATATAGCTAATATGTATTTTAATATTTTTATCTACACAATTATCATTATTATCTATACTAAATTCGCATATAAACAAACAAGATATTTAATCAGAGTTGCGCCTATACACGAGCAATTCCATGTTGTAATAGTAACATAGGTAGTATTTACAAACATATGCCATAATTTCATTGTTTATTTCAATTTTTTTGTGCTTTTTCCCCGAATTATCAATAAACAAGACAATCAATTGTGAGAATAATCTCAAAACGATTTGTTATTCAGTGGGTATAGCTTTTTTTTCGTTTATAGGTCAATATATTTATGAACCGTCCACCACGTCATCTTGACATCAATTTCACTCAAAACCGCAAAAACTACAGCCATGACTGACAGAAATTGATTATTCAAACAGTTCACAAGCCATAAACAATAATCGAATTCAATAAATATTATATAATACCGTTATACAACCAACCATAAACTGATTATTTATACAATGTCTGCACAAGAAAAAACTGGCCTACCAAAACATCTGCAGCATCAACGTTTGAAGCGCGAGGTGAGTTCGCTTACCAAACAACTAAGGCACAGATCAAATATGAAGATTTATTCTGATAATAGGAAGATGAAGAGCAATGGATATCTGGCGAAGAATTGAACACAGAGGGAAGCAGTGATGAAGAAACGGAGAAAAAGGATTTGAAGAAAACCAAATTGAAAACTACCCCGAAAAAAGAAGCAGCAAAGATCAAACCAGCGGGTGGAGATAAAAATTTAGATGTCCCAGAAAATTTGGAGGAAACTTTAATCCAGTGGCGTCCGAAAAGAGGCAGCATCAAATTACCTACAGATGAAGGTAAGAAAGGGTCTTAATTTACATAAAAAAAAACTATTATTTAATGTACTTAAATATATACTTTTATATTAATTTATTTATATTTAATTATTGATCCGACTCCTTGTATTACTTTTATTTCAAACTTTCCAGTCAATTATATATCAAAATCTGGAAATTTCAATGTGAGATTGGAAAAATGGGATATATTAGATAATTTCGATAAAACTCGGGAAAATTTAGAAAAGTTAAAATCAGGTTTCCATAATTCTTTACCCCCAATTTTCGACACAGAAAACTATTCTATGGAAAGTGACGAACATGAATTTAGCTTACGACAAAACATTGAAACTTTAGAAAATGATTTAAGATGCATTTTAGAATATTTTAAGGTATATTAATAATTTTATTGAATATTTGTGCGCTCAAATAAATTTATTTAAAGGACAATAAAGCTGAACGACTAAAATATGAAACTAGAATCTGCGAAGAGTTAAAAATATTTAATTTAAATCCGATGGAGTATTTGAAAAATATAAAATTTTATGAGATTTGCAAATTTGAAAATCAGTGTGACCACATAGGTAATTTTACACTAAATTATAATTAATGGACATTGATTTAATAAATTATAATAGACGAAGAAAACATGGCTAAGCTTTTAGAAATTAAAGAAATTGAAGTAATAGAAGAATCTGATGAAGTCTTCGGTACTTACGTAGTTTAGTTATTAAATAAATAATAATAGGGTTATTAATTAAATTATAGATGAGTTTGATTTGAAAAATATTGAAATTATTCAAACGGATAATGAAGGTATATATATATATATATAGTTAATAAATAAAATAGAGTACAAAATAAATAATTAAAATAGGTAATAGAAAATTTAAAACAAAAAAAGAAAATAATAAAAGCGCAGGTAAATATCTCAGAAATTAAAATGTGTGGGTAAAATTGTTATATTTGTTAGTTAAATAATAATTAGATGACTTGAAGAGTAAAATGTGCAAAGAAAAAATAGATTTTATTGCAAATGAAAAGAAAAAGGTTTGTAGAACATTTCAGTAGCTAGGCGATTTGTTAAATCGATATTGTTTATTGATTAGTTATTAAATTTTACAATGACGGGTTGCCCCATGACAGACGAAGAAAAATTTAGATTGAACAATTTATTATCAGGTAAATATTAATAATTTGTTCATAAAAACACTTATAAAGTGCGTGTTTAAAGATTTAAATGATGAATGCTCTGATAACGATGCAATAAATAATTGTTTGAAATACGAAAATGGTTTCAAATCAAACGAGGAAGAGAAACAAAATCTGGAAGACATTGAGAAAAAATTAAAGGTCAGCAATAAAAGTCTGATTTAAAACTAATAAATTTATTTATATTACAACTTTTTTGTTTATTTCTGCATTATTTACAATAAATTATATATTCATTATTAAGTAAAACTTATAAAAACTATCCAACAGATATTAGAAGAAAATTCAGAAAAAGGCCATCACTTGTTTGAAATTACAACAAATACGTATCAAGAATTTTCGAGAAACAACGAAGAAAAACTCAAAGAAATCGATCAGAAATTAGAGAAAATTAAATCGGAAAATAATTAAAACTTATTTAAAATAAATAATTAAAAAACCACTGGTTAGAAAAATAGTTTTCTTCCGCCATCTTGATGGCACTTTCAATTTTCTTTTTCACTTCCTAAGTTCAGGAAGTGAACGAACAAATTCCGGCTAGTCGTGTTTGTTTCGTTCACAATATAACACCGGATGTACTAGGCGTGTTTGTTGCTGCTGGTGTTGTTGTTAACATCGGGAAATTTCCTTGTGTCCAATGTATAAGATTATGTTCAGGCATTTGTGATGCTTGGAATTGATCTTTTAATAAAATTTGCGAGAAATTACAATGCATTTGATAAGCTTCACTTTCTCGACTTGGATCACCGCATTTGTCATATAAATCTATTAAAAAAAAACAATTTTCAATAAACCCTTACCGTATAACATGATTCTTTACCTTTTAATATTGCGGAAGCCCAAAGTTGAACATGAATATCCGGTATTTTACTAGCTAATTGCATTGCGGGTGTTACCATATTCATACTTTCTCTGCTATTACCCAACGCAAGGAAAATATGACCGAGTAACACCAATGAACATGATGTTAAACGATTTAAATCTTCGGCGTTTGCCATTTTTAATGTTTCTCGTAAATACCTCCTAGAAAATCTCAGATTTTAATACAAACAAATAACTAAATATTAAATAAAATACTTCGCTTCGTGGTAGCGCGTCTGGAAAAAACTTTGCAGGCCTAATACATAATAAGCAGCTGCTCTTAAACTGTGCGAATGGGACGGTAATGTTTCAGGGTTGATTTGTTCTAACAGTGATTGGAAATTCGTTTCACGTTTTGTCCTAAGATAAACTATTGCTAAATTGAGATTTGCGTACGTCCATAGTTCGCGTTCTTGTGATGTCTAAACATATGCGTAATACAATAATTAGGATCAAAAATAATTAATTTAAATTTAAATAAATATTAATAAATAAAAACAAAAAATTATCGGGATTATTTTAACGTTTAGTATACTCGACATTTGCATACATAACAAATATACAACATATACACGCTATATAACATTATAGGGGCTGCAATAATAGGGGTGGTGCGCGCGTAGTAAATTGATATAAATATTAAAAATAAATTTTCAGTGCAAATTTACACTCAGGAGTTCTGAGTGCGTTTTACATAAGATTAACACGGTGCACCGAAAGTAACCCGAACAAGCAGCCGTCTACGTGGACGGCTATCAAATCATAAAATTCATATATTTTCGCACTATGGGTTGATTTTCCCTATGTATCCCTACGCGCATGTACCTGTCAATTTGCCATTTTGATTTGTTTAAAGATCACATTTAAATTTAATTTAATGTTAAAAAGGTTTAAACGACGCTTTTGAAGTGCGGAAAAGAGGGGAATATGTGAAAAAATGTGGAGAATTTGAGTTTTGAGTCTCAAAATGTTCCTAAATTGTCTTTAAATTCATTAATTTTGTAATTTACTCCTCTTATGGGACTTTAGTGTATAACATAATTGACATGTATGTAGTCGCATTTAAATTATATATTAAGGAGAAAATATGTTTTAGAAAAGTGCGAATATATAGAATTGTGTGATAAATCTAAAGTAAAAATTCCTGTGCGTAAGTTAAAGATTGTTGACGTAATGTGTTGATGGAACATCGAGTAAATTAAACGCTTCATAAGTCAATTAGAATCCCGATAAATATTTGTTTTTATATTATTATTTGTTGTGATGTGATGGAGTGTGGTAGTTACCGAAACAGCAGCGGTGAATTGCGATTCGGCAGCTTCCATACAGTTCATACTCATCGCGTATAGACCTAATAATGTATGAAGTTGAGGCCTATGTGTGAGTAATAACCGTGGATTTTGTTGACAAAGGGCGCAAGCCTGAGATATTTCTTGCAAGGCAAGCGTCTTGTTGCCCATAACAAGTCGACACATTATTATATGTTCCAATAACATTAATTGGAACACGGATAATATTGGTTTGTTATCTGCAACTGTTAAAAAACGGTACTATTATCAAAATAAATAAATTAGATTTTTAGTTTAAAACAAATAGGACCCACTTGCACTAAACCCAAACACTAGAAAGCATAAATAACTAAAGTAATCGAAATAAAGCCACCGATCGAACAAATATTAAGAGTATTTTTAACAAACCAAACCATAACGTTTTGATATTACCTTTGAGTTTTTCAATCTGCATCAATGCTTTATCAGTATATTTTTGAGCTTTATCCATATAGCCTGATTGCATACTATGCATAACAGTTACCAAATACACCAAAACGTATAGATGCTCTTTGGGCATCCATAAAAATAAATCGCCGACGCTTGCTCCGTTTGCTAAAATAACATAACTTATTCGGTAATTGTTTTTGCTTTTTTTTGAACAACTTACCGTCGTCTGAAGGCCATGAAGGTGACATTATTGTCTGAATACTTTGTTGAAGTTGTTTTAAACATGGTTTAACACTTTTCACTTGTCCAGCCATTAAAAAATGACATACCTAAATCAAAATAGTTATTACCACATTGATGCTTATGCGTTTTTAATACTTACTTGTAAAACTAAAAAATACACTCGTAAATATTCTTTTTGATGTCCATTTCCGTTCCAACTCTCAATCAAATGTCCGGCTTGGTTTAATAACGAATTAACTTCTTGTACTTTTTTGTCTATTAATAATAACTGGAATAAAACTAACATTAGTTATTTAACGCATATATACACATATATATACATATATATATATATGATCGGGATTTGTAAGTACCATGCCTCTGCTTAACAAAAATAATACTCGAGTGTAAGACGCATTTGATATATGAGCATAGTCTACACCAACACTTAATAAACTACTAGCAAGTTGATAATCTTTTTCTGTCGCATGAATTTGCTGTAAATGAAAATATTAAACAAACTCAACATATTTAGAGTGTATTTTCAACATACTGCTAATTGAAAAATAAGTCTACAATGCCAGTAAACACTGTGCTGTGATAGTTCGATTGCTTTTCGTAGAATGGGTTTGGATGAAGTGGTTTGATTTTGTTGCTCGTATAATTCCGCTAAAACACTGGCCGCTTCGAATTTTACATCGTCAAACGTGTTGATCATTTGCGAAAGGAGCCACTGTTGAAACGAAACTGTTTAAGTTGGTGTCCGAAATGTGGTTATGTTCAAACTTACTGCTTGTTCCAAATGGGTTCGTGCTAGGTCGATGTTTTTAGTGTGTGTTAATAGGATATTACCCAACTGTAAATGGGTGCGAGCCTCCACTCTCGGTGGCGGTTTAAAGTGAAAAACCGCTTGTAAACACTGTATACACAATTTTATATTCGGTGGATTCGATGTCCTAAAATTTTCCGCCAAACCTAATAATGACAAATACCAAGCGTCTTGCGAAGACGCCATATTTAACCCATTTAGATGGACTACCGCCAATTTTCAATTTCAATCATATGTTTTCACCCTTGCTCATATAGTTTAAACAATCCTTAAACTATTAACATTACTTGCAACAATAGTTCAACAATCATTTGCATTTACAACAAGAACCAACCAAATTTTTGTTGGAAATGAAGCTAACCCAGCTAAACCAATCAGCTAAATTCATGAATGTTTACAAAAAATTATTAATGCCATTATAAATTAAACAATTTTCATATCTATTTTATACCATTTTATTATCATTTCCAAGCCTTATCAATAAATTACAGAGTTTATATACAAGAATTAAAAATATTTTATTACATAGGCGTAACTTTAAGCAATATTTAAATCGGGCATCATGATTTTTCTCAAAAATGTGTAGAAAATAAAACATATTTTTGATATATATATATAAATGAAATAGAAATTACTCTCAAATAAGTTAAAAATGTCGTTTACAATTTTCATACATTTAGAGCAACGTTGAGCATAACACACGAACAAACCCTATACTGATTGATCATACATTTTCACAACAAAACAAGCGTAAATTTCACTTAAAATATCTATTTAACTTTTAGTAAAATTCATAATTTCGCGTATACATTTAAAAGAGGCCCCATCCTAGAGTACGCCCAACCCTCAACATAAAACGCACAACGTTGTACTCCATTTGACGTACGTGTGTTGGATCAAGAAACATGTGACATTTGTTTATCTTTTCAAAACAACAAAAATTCGTAGATAACTTTTGTTTTTATCAGGTCGATAATTCAACAGTAATTTTTGAAGATTACTAGTGCGTCAGTGCAACAAATAATACAGTAAGTAATTGCATTTGATTTTGAATCACCCGCAAGAAAACCAATTTGACGTATTTCCACTCAAAAATTGGATCCCCACTTGTATACCCCCACGCACGTATCAAACTGTCCAACTTGCATATCGCACATGTACGAACATTTTAAAAGTTTTCATTTTATTTTATACGTAGTACAACTTAGCTGAAGCTACCAGTATTTGATAAATTTGTTTAAATTTATACCCAGAAGTGATAATTTTGAACCATAGTTTAACGATTTAGGTAAGCTGGTTTTTGAAATTATTATTTTTTTGTATGAGGAAAGGGCGGGGCTCATATTTAATTCGCCACGTGTTAAGGTCTAAAAGGGTGCATTTCATCTAATTATTAAATTTGTTTTTTATAGGGTCGATTAATTGTTAAAGTACGATGTAATTTTAGAAAAAAATATTCAGTTATTGCATGGAAAATTTTCAACTAGTCGTTCATAAATATGCAATATTTTTCTCTACAAATGTCCAACACCAATTTATTAAATTTTATATCATTATATATTTATATTTGTTAGGTTTATCATCAATTAATTTCGAGTCTAAATATAACTTTAACAAATATCTATTGCATCTCTGTAAATATATGGTAATTCTGTTTGGAGAATTTGTAATTTTTAAACAATATTTATCATTATAGTTAATTGTAAAAGTCATTAAGTATATTCGATATATTTATTAAGTTAAATCGATGCATGATTTACAATTCGAGCTTTAAAACGGTTATAGAATTATGGATTTACTCCAAATCACATGTAACGTTTGTAGATCGCAATGTTACGTCTTTGCAACATATGTTTCCATGTGACTAAATGGGATTTTGCATTCAAAATTGTACTAAATATGTTAACATTTATGCAAAATTTCATTAGTTATAAGTATTTTTGTTTGTTTGAGATTCAAGTTAAATTTTGTTTAAACAAGTTTATTACTGTTTTAAAATTTATGATTTTACGTGTCTGTATGGTTTATGTGCTTATTTGAGGTCATTATTACTTAGATTAATAATGATTCAGATGTTTTTCTACTATGTTACTATTAATTTTTTTTGTGTATAGATTAGTTGACAATGGTGTCCAATACAGAGAATAACAATGAAGTATCCGACGAAAAAACAATATCCGGACTTCCGGAGGGCCAGTACCGGCTTATCGGTTGGGATATCGACACAACTGGTCGGCGATTAATCGACGAAATCTGCCAAATTGCTGCTTACACACCAACATCCAAATTTTCCCAATACGTTATGCCCTACGCGGATTTAAAACCAAACGCGCAACGCCGCCACAATATACGCGTAGTCACAATGCACCGTTACCGAATGCTAAAAGATTTAAAAACGAACAAATTCATCAAAACCAAATCAGAAATATCCGCATTAATTGACTTCTTAACCTGGCTCGAGGAGAACAAAGGTGATTCAACCGGAATCGTCTTGGTGTTTCATGAAATTCGCAAAATGGCGCCAGCCATGTTACTCGAAGCTTTACGAAGATATAATTTACTGGAGCGATTCGCGGCGGTTGTTAAAGGATTTGCGAATAGTTTCGCGGTTGCCGAAGTGAAATGTGCGAATTCTATGAAGTCGTTTTCGTTGAAAGTATTGTCGAGGGTATTGTTGGATAAAAATGAGAATTTGGATGCGGCTCCGAATCGCGCTGAGTTATGTTATTTGATTGTTAATCATTTGGGTCAAGGGGAACGCCAGGATTTGGATGCAGAGGGTAGCGGTGATAGTGCACTTAATGAAACGCATGCTGCTGTCTTGGTTCAACAATTTTCAAATTCCGTCGAAGCCGAAGAGAAAGAATTGGCTGAACTAAAGGTTCGTTTTATGTTAATTTTATAGAATATAATTATGTTTCTGTTAGTTTATAAACAATTTATTATATTTGTGCTTTCTATATAAACACACACACACATATTTATATATATATATATATATATATATATATATATATATATATATATATATATATATATATATATATATATATATAATAGCCCTTTACTTGAAAAAGAAAGTGTTTAATTGCAATATTAATTATAGAGCAAAAATGATTTAAATTAATATGAATTATTATTGCAATTGTTACAATGGTCATTATTGTTTTTAAATGGCGTTGTTAGTCATCATAATTTGCTATTAGGTCAATAAAGAATTGATTGTTTTGAATAGAAATGAATATTGGTATAAAGTGTTCGTTTGTGTTTTAGGTATTGCTCGAGCGTCAAAATACTTTCCGACCCGTCTTTAAAGGATTGATGAGCTCAAGTACGGGTAATCGTCAACATGCTAGTCATCTACGTCGCTTGTTGGTCAATAATTACTTCGATTACGACCAACTGAAGACTGCTTGGGACAAAGGCGGCAAAACCTCATTGGAATATCTGCTGAAGAAGATTTCCGAAACCAATGAAAAAGAATACACTGAACTGTTGGAGATTTTCGACTGCTTTTTCGATCCTGAGAAGAAACCAGTACAACCAAAACCAGCACTAAGAGTTCACAGAAATTCCCGCTCACAAAAAGAGAATAAAGACGTCGCTTCCGAAGGGGAAAACGCCGCAACTGCAATAACAGAACCCCTCAAAGAAACCAAAGATACTGTCGCCACGCATATACCAATTATCGAGGCGCCAGTGCAATCAGCTTAACTTGTGCCTACTAATAAGTAAAAAGTGCCCCAAAAGTGCCTTAGGTTTAGTGCATTTTTGATGTTATTTTTTATGGTTAGACGTCTGGTTATTTATAACTTAATTTAGGTTGCATTAGACACAAATTAAGTCGTATTTAACCCAAAGTCAAAAGTGATCCATGTTTGTTTTGACTATTTTTTGTATGCATGGTCATTTTTGACCCTAACGCATATTTTTATTTGTTACTGATTAAATTTAACAGAGGTTTATTATTATTGTAAATAAATATAGCGTTATCTCTCGCTAAACTGAAGTATAGAGAATAATTTGTTATTACTTTGAATTGTATAAAGAGGTTTATTTTTTGGTTTACTATTTTTGTATTATTTACTACAAAATGTAAATTTTCTATGCATTAGTCGTGTTTCTCGTGATATACGGTTAAGTTTATAATTATTTTTTTGTTATTATTTTGTGTAATTTGTACACAATGAGAATTTTGTAAGAGCGTGATGAAAAGATCTCATTGATTGATTAATTATTAATATTGAAGAAATAAAGGTTTAATTTAAAATTATTGTTCTAGTTTACATTTGTTATTTTGTTGCAATCTATACAGTTATGATGGAGCGCTGATCTTTCAACAGTCGATGGACTGCAATGCTCTTCCATATTTTTAGATTTTTTATAACTTATTATATTTTTCGCAAAAAATACAGTCGATGGAAGATTCTTGCTGTCCATTGGCAGTTCAAAGATCAGCGCCCCATCCCCCGTAAACAACTACGACAGATGAACCAGCAAACAAACAACAAAACACAACACCCTTG
>JADQWA010000538.1:0-20692 GCA_018344505.1 Nebria ingens riversi
ATATATATATATATATATATATATATATGTATATATATATATTTATGTATTGCCAACTATTAATATATAAATTGTTTTGAAATCAGGCACTCCCGGAGTTGGTAAGTCAACTTTCAGCCGAAAATTGGCTCAAAAGACGGATCTTCAGTGGTTGGACGTGTCCAATTACGCAGAATCTAAAGGCTTCGTCACTGGTGATCCTGATCCAGTTTACCATAGCCGCATTTTAGACGAAGATCGGGTATGACTGTTTTATATCGTATATTACTTAAATTAATATGAAATAAGCGGGAAATTTATATGCATGTAACAAAAACAACAATTAGAATTTATTGTAAAAACAATCAAGGATAAATACTGGAATAATATGATCAACATATTGATGAGCTCAAGCATTACTATTGATCTTAAAACACGAATTTGTTTCATGATATTGTCTCTTTTATACACAATACACATTTGTTTTATAATTTGCTATTCACATAATCTAGATATAACAATCGTGCTGCATGTTTTTAATAACTAAGCTGTTTTTGGGTGAATTAAAACGAACGAATTACTATTTTCTAGTCTTTATTATGTAATAGTTACTTTTCTACGAGAGGGTAAACAAAGTTTTTCAATTATAGTTACTTGATGCATTGGAAGAAAAAATTCACGATGGTGGCTATATAATCGACCATCATAGCAGCGACTTATTCCCGGTTCGTTGGTTCGATTTTGTTGTCGTTCTAATTGTAGGCAACACTATTTTATACGATCGACTATCAGCGCGGTAAGAGTTTTTATTATGAACACTTGATACAATTTATTATTATTATCCCAAATAATTGATATTTCTTGGTACCATTTCTAAGTATTTTTTCTATCATTCTCATCTTCGAAACTGCACGGCATACAGAAATATCACTTTGTAACAATATACTGTTGTTCGATTCTTTGATTATAATTTAATCGTCAAACATTCTTTTGCAGCGGGTATACTGGCAAGAAACTTGACGATAACGTCGATTGCGAAATCTTTCAGACGATTCTAGAAGACGTGCGTGAGTCTTTCAGCAACAATATCATACGTGTGTTCACGAACGCTACTCCGGAAGACATGCGTCTAAACTTAATCACGTTGACGGCAGCGATTACAGAGTGGGTAGCTACTCCTTCAAATTCTACATCTGATGCCTCTATCGAGATGCCTTTTGTTGAAACAACGGAAGCGGAAATTCCAGAACCTGAGGAGCGACAAGCAGGTGTGCCTGAAGAAGAAAATGCGGAAGAAGGAAATGCGGAAGAAGGAAATGCGGAAGAAGGAAATGCAGAAGAAGAAAATGCAGAAGAAGAAAATGCAGAAGAAGAAATGGAAGATTCTGAAGCATCAGATTATGAGGAAACTGATTCATCGGAAACAGAATCTCCGGAAGTAGAATTGGTGGTTGAAGTGCTTCCCAGATCTCTAGAAGCAGAAGCGTCGGCATCAGAATCTTCGGAGGAGCTGTCTGATTCGGATACACCGGAACCAGAAGTATCTGACGATGAGGAAGTTCAAGAAGTGTTGGAAACGGAAGACTAGTTGTCTATCCAAGTACAAGCATAATCTCACTGTTTATGGCAGCACCTAAGTTAATTTCGTAATCGAATCGTTTAGAGATTTGAAACTGTCATTTTTTATATAGATAATAAGAAGTTTTTGGTTTGTTTTCATAAAAATAATGCTTCTATATCGCAGTTTCAAATATCTACAGTCATGGTGTTTGTCTAATAATTTCGTCTTGTTTGAAGAACTAAATAAAGTAGGTCTTCGTGAGGTTATGTTGTGTATTCACTTTATTATTTTATTCTATAATATGTAAGTTTCGATTTGGACATGGGGCTCTACGAATGACCTGTCGCATTTTTGAACAGGCCTCTTCTGATAGAAAAAGTATTTATGTGTACTTTTTGTTTTTACTAACTTGACTCCCTTGTTCTGGTGAGAAACAGCTTATAAAAGGGAACAACCCCTTTCTGATATTTAAAATAGATTTTGTTGTTAGTTTTTTTTTGCCATTTAACTATATGATCCCCCTATATATTTATTAATATAAGGCACCTGTGATACCAGTTTAATTCATTATGTTACTGTAAATAACTTCTTTTTTTACAAAGTGACCTGTTCTATTCTTAAAGTGTTAATTAATCGTAATGTTTTTTATAATGCAAATATAGAAATATATATTTGTTTTTTGTATCAAATTTGTTGTTTGGTAACATTTTTTCTTTTCCGATTTTGACCAAATTTCAGAGATATTTTCGAATTTTACGCCACAAATTTGGGCAATGGCGCAACTCTTTTTTGCAACATTTCAAATATTTGTAACTCAGCGCATTAAGTTAACGAAGACATATTTTTACGATTGCTTGCCAGGTGAGTTTCCTAATGCTTTAAATAAATGTAGTTAATTGTCTGATAATTTGAGATGTAAAGATTACTCAATTGGTAGTCTGCTTTTTGTTTATTTTCGAGCGAATACCGAATATTAAAATTGCATTTGGCCGAATAGTTACTATATGTTTAGTTATTTTATCAAAAAAAAACTTCGTTTTTATATAAATATATAAACAAAAACATTTAAATTGTTGCACAAAACTTGTAAATCCCCTGCATGTAGGTAACCAGTTCCACATTGTGGTACAGATGCATGCTGTGCTACTATAGATGATTATATTCTTTTTATAGAACTATTGTTATATATATCCTGATATATTGAGAGGCGGGTACTTGAAGTTTTCTGATTTCTTTTACGGTACCATTCACTTCAGGCTCGAATCCTTGGAAATAACGAAAAATAATATCTTTCGAAACAACTCTCGTTTTTTTTTTTAATTTTTTTCCAAAATTATATTAAATTTATTGTATTTCCTCCGGCTATTTTTTTAAATTGCCCGTGCAGATGTCTTACGCAAGTAATATGCTTTAAATGCAACCAACACATATTTATTAACAAAAATTAAAACAAAAGTATGAAATTTAAATAAAAAATAAACCACCTATGATTAACAGGGCTATTAAATTTCTCACGTAATAGCATTGAAGTTTCATATAACATTTAAACACGAGTTTATAATGAATATGGATTACATTTCCAAAAAATAAACAAAAATAAGAAGATATATGCAAAATTTAAAAAAAAAACATGTCTCAGGTAACCAGGGTGACGCAACTATTGCGTTATTTTTACTTTCTTATACGAATGTATATATATATATATTAGGAAGTATTGTAATCATGAAAGTTTTCGAACTCGAGATTTTAACGTAAATACACCTTTTGACCTTCCCTGAGTCGAGTCTGAATATTTTCAGAATTCTGTGTGTGTGTGTGTGAACGCTCTACAGCCAAAACTGCTAATGCTATAATGATAAGACTTCTATACGGCTCGCAAGAAACCCTCGTATTTTTGAAAAGAATATTCAAAACGGAAGTGCATGTTTAGTCTAGTGATTTTTTGGGAATTCTGTAATATCTCGAAAACGGCTAGACTTACAGAAAATATACTAGTATTCAAAATGAAACATATTTATATTATGCACAACTTTTGTTTAAACATTTTCTTCAAAAAGTGTACCTATTGCTAATTAAATTTTTAAATGTTATTTATGTTGTCATGGTTACGTAGGTGTGGAAAGTTATACTTATGACATATAGTTCTAGTGTAAAAGTGTTTAAAAGGTTAGTAAATATTATATAAATATTTTGTTAGGTTTTTAATTAATTTGAAGACTAAAACATCTGTAGTGTCTTGCATTGGACTTTCTTATACGTATTAAGCATATTTTGTTTAAATAGAGAAGTTATTAATATACAAATTTTTGTGAACACTATATGCCTAATACGTATAAGAAAGTCCAGTGCAAGACACTGCAGATGTTTTATATTTCAAATGACAATGCATTTATAAGAATCGATTTATAGTTCTTCTGAGAAGTATTGTGTAAACGTTAATAATTACTTTTAAAATAAATCTAAATAATCTAAGTCAATATTCGAAAACACTAAAATAATAGTGTTTTTTTATTTTATTTTTATAAACATCATGTAGGTAATGTATCTCAAGGATCCTTGATCTCGATCAATATATCCGTGATGTCTGTTTGTATCTTTTAGCCTCATATTGTTGGTGAAATCACCTTAGGTTGTTCTTTTGGCGAATTGAGTAATTTATTCATGCGAAACCGGATTCCGAAACGAAAGCGACAAATATATTATTATTATTAACTAGCAGCTTACATTTGTTTGTAAATACATATCAGCTGTTCAATTTCAATATTTCCTTGCAATATATTCTGTGTTTATATTATTATTATTATAGAGAGAATAGTTCAATGATTCATACACAGATATATATTTAGATTTTCCGTCACTTTACACAATTTAGCGACTCGAATCCCAAAGCAAAAACAATTTTAGTGTTCCCAACCGGATGACAAACCGCGTATTTATACTACTCTATTAAAAATAATATTTCTACGAAACAAATTGTTCAAAACACATATGTATATGGTTCAATGCGAGAAAAGCCTTTATTAAAGATATTTTTAAAATTTAAAACCTAAAATGTACCAATTTGTATCTGCATGTTTATATATGTAGCTGTATTTAAGAAATGGGTAAATGGAATAATATATATTTTTAATGATTTTCTAGAATACTCTTGGGGAAATTCCAGTTGCTTATCAATATTATGCGTTTTTTTTTCCTTGTACAATCTATTCTTATTGCTATCCTATCCTAAAGCATTTTGTTGACAAGTATGTTGTTAGTAAGTTATGGCATTGAAAATATATATAGAGTAAATTGGTTAATTAAAATTGTAGTAGTAAGGACAAAGATGTGTTGATTTAAGTATAGGCAGTTGTATTTATGAGTTTAGTTAATTTAAAGTGTGCGGCTGATTTCATTAGTGTAGATGTAGAGTAGAAGTTAAAAGCGTCAAAAACATCTGTTCGCAATACGTCAGAAAACATATCATAACAAGTAACCATTTCATCATCATATCATATGTAAAAGTCTAATCAGTAATTTTTTCATATTAGCAATGTGCAGTTCGAACACCTGTGTCCAAAGACGCCAGGTATGACAATACAATGGAGCTTATAGCATTTACTCGAACTCTGTGATTTCAAATATGTAGATTGTTTTTGTTTTGTGAAATTGTTAAGAGTAAGTTTAGTGCAAAAATACAACACCATTAAATTGTGAAAATATATCTAGATAACGCATTCACGTGATTTATTTAATTGATACTTTAATGAAGTATTAAGCACGTTTAAGTACAAATCATGTGATTTGAATTGTACGTATGCTAGGTTATGTTGCTGAGCTTGTCATGTTTGTAGGTACTTTTTTTTATAAAACATGTCGAAAACACAAGTGGAAGAAAATTGTTCCGATACGTTATTGACTAACAAATCAGATGGCAATCAAGAAATATTAAACAATGAATACAGGGAAGCACATAACCAAAAAAATAACATCAAAGATGTCGATTATCAAAGAGTTCCTTTGTGTGAAACAACAGGTAAATCAAAACAAAGCCGTATTCGTTTATTTTGCATGTTGTGAGTGAATCATAAAAATATCGCACACTTTCTTGGTAAACATTTCAATAGGTCTCAAACAAAAATGTAGCTTTTTAGTATTTTACTCAATTACTACAATTAAACCCAAAATTGTATTCCATGCCCTCGGTTACAACGTAACAAACATACATATATTTTTAATTCGTAATGTGAACAAGTGACCGTGACCGATAGGTCACTTATTTTGTACTCATTTTGAAATATATTTATAACTGCAACTTTAAATACTAATTTAAAACAAGGTTTTTTAAATTTAAAAATCAGTCATTTGATTTAGAGTTTCATTGAACCTAAACAAAAAAAACTGGTTTCTGGTTGACAATGAAATAAAATAGTTTAACACAATCGTCTTTCAATGATTAAATATTCATAGATCCCGTCACTAGTTTCGTAAAAAAGTTGTAATCTTTTACATAATTTATTCGGCTTTAAAAGTGTATAGACATTTATAAAAAAAATCTGAAACTGATTATCTGATTGCGAAAACATACTTATGTCCTTATGCGATAACACTTGAATCTTGTGTTATATCATAAAGAAACTAGTCGCTTAGTTTCGAATTAATTTAAGGTCATATTTGTTAATATAGTCTTGATACGTAGGCATACGTCATTTTATAACTAAAAACTGCTAAAAACTATCTAAATGACATTTCAAAAAATTATTGAAAATAAAATAAACTATCAATTTCATTACAATATTTATATTATTTTGTCCAGTTTTACGATTTGATTTAGGCAAATGATGTTTTTAAAATTTATAATTTGGTAATATATACTTTTGTATCGTTTCTGGTTAACTGATTTGGCTATTTAAAAACAAACTACAATGAATTATTTATTTAGTTTATTGTCAAGTTTCTAAAAAATATATTTACGATTGTAAATTGAAACCTGATTTAATATGAAATATATTTATGTTTTTAAGGAATTGTGGAGATACATGGTAAGACAACAAAGGATGATGAAGATGAAATCAGTGAGATTGAAGACTTAGAATTAGTGCCTCCTGATGGCGGTTGGGGATGGTTGGTGTTATGTGGATCAATGTTAGTCAATATATTGGTGCCTGGAACAGTAAAATCTTTTGGAGTACTATTCGTAGAATTTTTAGAAGTATTTGAAGCTTCGCCAGCTGCTGCAGCATGGATTCCAGCGTTATGCTATTTCTTATATAGTTCCTTAGGTAACTACACTATTATTTAACTGACTTTATATATACGAGGGTGGTCTGAAAAGTTTCCGACCTCAACATGAAGATAGCAGCACTCGTAAATAAAAGCTAGGGAATTTCGTTGTTCATCTGTTGACAGTTACTCACAAAAGTTTCAGCCATTTTGGACGCGCAGTTCGTTATGTAACAGTCGTTTGAGTGAGTTGATGTGAGTGTTTTTATGAAAATGGACAAAATCGAGTATCGAGCTGTCATCAAATATTTGTTTTTGAAAGGCAATACGCCTACGCAAATCAAAGATGAGTTGGAATCTGTGTATGGGGACTCTGCACCATCATTTACCGCAGTGAAATTTTGGGTAGCTGAATTTAAACGTGGCCGTAAGAGCTTGGGAGACGATGAACGTTCGGGACGTCCAAAAACTGCAACTACCGACGAAAACATCGCCAAAGTTCACGAAATGGTGCTAGACGACCGCCGAATTAAAGTGAGAGAGATAGCAGAGGTTATGAACATGTCAAAAGAACGTGTTTGTCACATATTAAATCAACATTTAGACATGAGAAAGCTGTCCGCGCATTGGGTGCCGCGTTTGCTCACGTTAGACCAAAAACGTGTTCGAATGAAGATTTCCAACGCTCTGTTGGCGCAGTTTGGGTGCAATAAATCCGAGTTTTGGCGCCGATTTATTACTGTAGATGAAACTTGGATACACCATTTGTTTCCCTCATCTAAAAATTGCGCTCGGAGGACAGAGATGTTCGTCAAATGAAGAGGCAATCACCTTCGTGAACAATTATTTTGCAGAGAAAAACGCCGAGTACTATTTGGACGGGTTACAGAGATGGGAGCATCGCTGGGAGAAGTGTGTAGAGTTACAAGGAGACTATGTTGAAAATAAAAAATAAAAATCTGAGAAAATATCTTGTATCTTTGTTAGGTCGGAAACTTTTCAGACCACCCTCGTATATGTATATATATATATATATATATATGTATATATATATATATATATATATATATATATATATATAATATATTATATATATATATATATATATATATATATATATATATATATATATATATATATATATATATATATATATATATATTATATATATATATATATATATATATATATATATATATATATATATATATATATTATATATATATATATATATATATATATATATAATATATATATATATATATATATATATATTACGTTGTGATTCTCATGATAAATTACCGAACATTTAAACTTTCATACACAATTTTCTCATGCAAATATGGAATGATTTAAAATTTTATAAAAGTTGTACCATATTTTGTTTTCGTGTGTTTGAACCGCAAGAGCAATTGCATAAAAAAAGAATTAACTTGCTAAATATGCATTTATACTTATATATTATGATTTATTTATTTTTTATAATATATAAAATAAATAACGTTTTTCTTTTATATATATTTTAGGTCCAATATCTAGTATTTTATCCGTAAAGTACTCATATCGGACAGTCACAATATTAGGTGGAACATTTGCTGCAGTGGGTATGATTTTGAGTTTTTGGGCATCCTCAGTTGAATATTTGTATATAAGGTTTGTTAAATAATGATTAATTATTGAATGATATAGTTTATGTAGAAGGTTGGTTTTGTTGCAGTTACGGAGTGTTAGTTGGAACAGGAGCAGGTCTGTCTTTCCCACCGACTGTGTATATAGTTACAAGTTATTTTGTACGCCTTAGAGGCCTTGCCAATGGCTTATGTATCTCAGGTTCTGCTATTGGATCTATCATCTTACCACCTGTATTACGCTATCTTTTGGAAACTTTTGGCTATAGGTGCGTTAAAAGAGGCAGTTAGTTCGTTAGTAAATGATACTAAAAAAAATGAATTTTAATTTCTATCTTAGAGGAGCAGTTCTAATAATGGGAGGAGTAACTTTGAATGTTTGGGTAGGAGCCATGTTCTACCACCCCGTTGAACAGCACATGAAAAGAGTTCCAAAGAAGTACGATGAAGAATTAGAAAACGTGTGCACAGATAGAACAAATAGCAATGAAAATACCAAAGTTATAAATGCAGATAACAATGCATCAAATACGAATTTAAATAATAAGATAGAAAAAACAGTTCCAAGGGTCGGCCATACGGGTAACAAATTTATAAAGAGCGCGTCCAGTGTTGCTGTACAGAACTACAAGAACCCGGTCAGTCCGGTATCGAACAGAGAACGGAAAATCAGTGTGCCTATGGGCAAAGAAATGTCCTTCATCAAATCACAATCTATACTTAAGAATCAAATACATAGCACACCCACACTTCACGTTGCTCCGAAAACCGGCAACAGAAGTTTGGACATGTATTCGCACGGTCGCCTGTCAACATCGCGCCAGCGCACCTCGAAATTATCGCATCGTAGTCCGTCAACCAGTTCGTTTCAATACGTAAGCACACCATATCACGGTAGCACTTTATCCGCGTTACACCCTGAAGAGTTTGCGTCCTCGTTAACGTTGCGTTCGCTCACGTTTAGTCCCGTTTCAAAGTGCTACAAAGGCTCGAAGGAAAAGGAAGAAGAACCAACGAGAAATAGATATTTTGATGTTTCTTTACTAAGGGATCCGTTGTATCTCGTTATATTGATTTCTAACTCGACGAACGCGATCAGTTACACGAATTTTATCATTCTACTGCCGTCCTACGCTATCATGTTGGGCTTTGATAAATCAATGGCGGCATGGTTGATTTCAATTGTGTCCGCTTTAGATCTGGTCGGCCGTATCGGTGGTTCTGCATTGTCGGATATTGAATTGATCCCGAAGAAATGGTACTTCATTGGGGGGTTACTCATTTCTGGAATCGCACTTACGGTGCTCCCGCTAGCGAAAACATATATGATGCTGTCGGTATGTTGTTCGGTCTTTGGTCTAGCTTCTGGAGTCTATGTCGGTGTAACTGCTGTGATAATGGCTGATATGCTAGGAACTGAACGTCTTACATCAACATACGGCATTTCCTTGTTTGTAAATGGTATTTTACAGTTGATTGGCCCGCCACTGTGTGGCTTATGGTACGAGAAATCCGGTACTTACAATTCCTTATTCAGTACGCTGGGTATTGTGCTTGTTATTGGTGCTGCTATTTGGGGATTTGTTCCCTTCATTAAAAAGAAGAAATAAAACAATCAAAACGACTTACTACTACATTTGTAATGCATATTTAATATATAATCATATTCTCCGCGCCAGGGTGTATAATATAAAAGAGTGCACACGGCATTTATGTATGGGAAAACTATATGAGTCTATCCGAATGTTTCTGTGACACATTATGTATTTATCTAAAAATATTGGTTGTCTCATTTTAAGTTTATTAATAACAGAAAATTTCACGAAAATACTTTTAATTTCTATTAACGCTAACAATTTCAAATATTTTTTATATCATTATAATCAATATTGATATGCTGATTAGAAAATCAGTGTTTTTAATTCAAAAACACAGAAAATAGGAGAGGAGTTATATACATTTCGCATGATTATCCTTCCTGTAAATTTCTAACTACGACATAACCAATCATTCGACACCTATACTTAAAAGATCTTTGGTCTCATTCCATGACGCAATTATATATGACGTCATTCATTAAGAAGGTATAGATCATCTTTTATATAATAATAAAATGAAGATTTACTTTAACAGTAGCAAGTAAATGGGTCATGACATCGTTATAACGTGTATGACATATATATAGTATGAACCGTTTTCAAATGAGTTTATTTCGAAAAAGGCCTCTATTGTATTATACACTCTGCATGCACTTTTTACCAAACATACATACAATTAAATTTATTTATCTGACTGGTGCATTTTAGTGATTACGAATTTCGATGTTATTTACACACCAATTCAATAGTTGAATCGAAATTCGTATACTACAAAGATATACCAGACTTTATTTATCTTAATTAGTATTTTGTTCTCTTGATTCTTCGGCGGTGATGATCGGTCTGATGACAGGTGGCATTCAGCTTAATTTAAAGAACAATCAAACTTGAAGAGCATATATAGACCGATGTCACTGCTGGATAGTTGAATAATAATAGTATTAAGTTGTATTGTTTCATTCAAATTACAATATATCTTCATAATGATTTGCTTCATTCCGATGTCAAATCTTTCAGACCTGATTTCATTAGATAATAACCAAATAACATGTTTGGTTTAATCAAGTATTATTTTACCTTTAGTCTTATTCATTATAGAGTTGTAGACTGTACAGTAGTAGGGGAATTTTAGTTAAATTTTTAGTGAAATGCTTTTTTAGTATTATTTAAAATATTATAAAATTATATTCATGTTATTTGCTTAATGAGAATTTTAAACTTATGTTTTCTTAGACATCATGAAAATAATGTAAAATAATTTTATTCCACCATTATTTAATTGCGCATTCATGTTAGTTTTTTTAATATTTGATAATATTAATGCAGGTCTGAAAGGATTAAAATTTTAAAAAATAGATGTTTAAAATTAAAACAGTACAAGTGCTGTCACTCATAAGTCCTAAACAATAATTGCAAGATTACAGTAAAAATATAAAATATTAGTGGTGTTTAGCTGCCAAATTTAGGTCTGTGCGAGATTAATCATCTCTAATCTCGTACATTAACAGCTACGAAAAAAAAAACAGGTCCATATTTTATATAAGCAAGTTCCAAAACATAACCAGATCTACGAAGATCGAATTAAAATATACAAACGCAACACCGTTCGAGTAGAAGTAATTTTGATCAGATAAATTAATTCGTGAGTCGTATTTCTTCGTTTGTGATTAAAGAAATCACACAAACTGTCATTTTTATTTGACAAACAAGAACAATAGAAGTAATTCAGGACTTACTTTCGTTGATAATGGGAAAGCCCCAAAAATATCCCAACAAAATTCGTATATTACGAATATAATCATAATATTATACGATCACTTTGGTTACAGTTTGGAACCCACTATTTATATATCCATTCAACAAATATTTTCGCTATGAATTAGTTAGGAAAACAGTTTTTTTTTATATTAAGGAACGCAAATTATCCTTATTTTTGCAAATAATATTTTCAGTTTATGTTTTAATTTATAGGAAAGATATTTGTTAGATAGATGTATTTATAAAAAATATTTTTACTGTCATTTTTGCGTACTATTAATATACATTTTTCGAATATTTGTGACGAATTTTGATTTTGTTCTATGTATAATATAAAATCATATAATTTTTTTCCAAAAAACATTTCGTTTGCCACTTTTTAGTAATTTATTTTTGTGTTCATGTACAGTTTTCGAATACTTCCAGTACAAATTTTGGTTTTTATTTATAAAAAATCAAAATGTATTTGAATTATATAAATCGTGTAAGTCAAGCGACAAATATAATGGTCAAATTGGCAATTCATGCTAAAGAATTAAATTTTATTGCTGTTTATCACACGAGCATAAATAAATTAGTTTGAATTGCCAATAGTTGGGGATATTGCCATTTCTTCCATTTTAATTCTTTGCGAAAGCACTTGTATTGCACTATCTCTAAATTAATTTGTTATGCCAATTTTGTATTGCAAATATACTTATACTACTTATTTTATTACCTGGATTTATTTGTAATATAAATATATTTTTAATAACTGATTTATGCTCATTTTCAATGTATAACCTTTGTTAATATTCCATAATGTGACAACCCTACAGCCCGTTTCCGGTTGATAATTTTTTTATTAACTTAGTTACGTTATCATACATACGTATGTATATACGTACGCATACGGTGAATAATATCTGGATCTTTTTTTTCATTATAAATGCGTATTCAGAATAAGGTACATTGAGGTTTATTGGAATTCAAATGCGATGGCTATTAATTTTAGTTTTAAATAATTTGTGCTTCTGAGCATGAGGCACACACAATTTCGTGCTGTGCATGCATGATGTATTTGGGCAACATAGGGTACGACACAATGTTACACCATAAGTATGCACATATCTGAAAGAAATTTGGATTAAAAGGCGAACTGCCAAAGGGTGCAGTGTGCAAGTCTGCTCACACACTGCGAATACTTTAAAAGGTGGACACCCAGTTAACCAGGACTGGGACGTCCGAAAAACATTCAATCTGAAAGTGTGAAAGTACAGTTAGTTATTGGGGGCCCACCTCGCTCCTGCGGCAGGCCCAGTGTTTCGAAATTTATTATTATGACCAAACGGAATGGTCAAACCAACTAACAAATCAATCCGGTTCCCAGTGAACCCAGTTCGGCACTTGTGCTAGCACTACTGCACCCTGGTCGTACAGTCGAGAGACTCGAAACCGTTCCAGAGACACCAGGCACCCACTGTACATCGTACAATGTACAGATAGGCTTTCTTGGACGATTCGTCAGTCGGTTGTTTGCAACGCGCCAATATTAACAAGTGCCGCCCATCTCATTTAACCGACCGTGTACTTATGACCCTGCACATGCACGAGCTAATGTACCTTTCTACACCGCACCCCAGGCCATCAGTGTCACTGGCAATGACCATCCTATCGGTATATCCAACCTAAAGGCACATCCGCAACCGCCAGCAGATTTACGCTATACGAACACGTTACTCACGCGAAGCAGGACACAGAAGGAAGCTACGATAGGCGGCATGCCAGTGAACAACAGACCTCCAAGGACGAGAGCATATACTTAGTACCTCCAGCACTCGTATCAGATGCTGATCGACGTGTAGTGACGCAGTCAAAAGTACAACAATCGGCTAACATATTGATGAAGTCACACCTAATGATATCAGCGTTAGATGACTTTAATATTGAATTTGAATAAGATATAATTTCAATCGCGAACCGCCCACCCCAAAACACCCGAGACCCGAATGAAACACCCAACCAGGAATGAATGCAATCACCCGAGAATCTATAGCACGCGATCAACAACAACGATCTGCTCCCGGAGCAGAACTGCCAGTGTATGTGTGTGTGGGCAGTACGCGATATCGATACAAAAGGTCTTCATATTGCTGTTGTTATCTAGAAGTCCAACGGTGGTTGCTCCAAAGATGTCAAGGAGGAATGTGTATTTACAAACGAAACGGAACAAAACGAAACGAACGAGAAGGAACTGAAGAAAATACTTGCTCTAACCGTAAGGGGGCAGATGCTACCGCATATATTTGAAACCAAAGCGCGTGTTTCAGACATATGCAGACATTTGTTTAATCAAGTTAAATGAACCATGGTAAGGTTGAATTGCTTCAACCACCACTTCATCAGGTTCTGCAATAAATTATCAGGGGTGGTTTGGAACAAGTTATTCTCTAAAGTTAAAAATTGTTTTTGGGGCATGTGCTATTTTATATGATTTTAATTAAATTGAATTAATATCATTTAATTAAAAAAGTGATTGATCAATATGAGTGAATTAATTTATATTTCCCAGTTGTTCAACCATTTCTGAATCCGCGCCGTATTCAGAAATTGTTAAAAGAAGATAGAAGAAGAAACATTAATAGTAATAAGTACACCCGAAGACAGTGGATTCTATTTACATTTTGCGCCCTATAGAAGAAAATCACTGCCTGATACGCACGAAGTACGATATATTAGAAGTAAAAATGGTACTCACCCAATCCAAATCCAATACTTGTTCCTCTCCTATACCACAGCTGAAGTTCTAGTTGCTCCTGTTAGCGATTGATGATTGCACTGGATTTTATTTCGCGATATTATTTATTTTTAATCACTCAGAAGCACAATTTTTAATCATGAATTTGCTACAATTATTTAAGCACTCACTTTGACTATCACAGAGATTTAAACGGAAATGTTAATTTATTTTTAAGAAACTTTCAATAATATTTTATAGGGAATGGCAGATATTTTACGTAGTCATTTCACCAATTGATAAACACTCGCGGAAATATTAAAAAATAAATCACTTGTTAACGAATCGGATGGTACATACATACATACATAATATACATATAAACAACAATAAATACAGAAAGAAATAAAGTGGGAAATATAAAGATAGCACATGCGGGATAATAAAAAAGTTACTCACATTTTTCTTCTTAAAGCACGTTGGTTGGTTGTGGATTGTCGGCCCTATAACATTAGCAAATAAATTAGTAATCATGGCTAGTATTTAAACAATTTTTAAAACACCCCACGCGAACTTTTTTAATATTAATTTATTAAATTAACATCGCAAAGTCAACGAAAATAAATAAAAACATTAAATTAATAAACGAATGTTGTAAGCGGAGAGCATAATCTGAGATAGCCATGCTCGAACACGCCGTACATTCAATTTCAAAGTATAAGTTGTAGAAATGAATATTTTCGTAAAAATCTAATTTATTCTATCAGGTTGCACTATACACCTGATTAAATATCAATTATCATTATATTAGCTAAGTTTTAACACACAATAACCACGATATTAAACCCTTTTTTTATAAGTTTAATATTAACAAAACTTCTGCTGTCGACCGTAGATGCGCGTGCACTATGAATATAGCTGGCTGATCACAGCCTGCCTAGTCCCATTATTTAATTAAACGAGAAATAAAATATAACTAATACATACGATTCTCGGTGCCTCATTAGTTAAATGATATTTTTCGAACTTGTATATTTAATTGCAAACATTTGTTGCCTAACCGGACCGGACCGGACCAGTATAAACCTTTGACGAAACATGTCCAAATTGAAAATGCTTCAGTGTATTTCGAGTGCGTGTTGTGTAGAGGTGTTCTATCATTTTTCATTTTTAACTTTAAACCTAATCTTATACAAATGCGATGGTTTTAAACGTATCTTTAGAAAATTAAATAAAGTTATAAAAACGTTAAACTATATAACTAACATAGTTAATAATAATAGTAGTGCATTTTAGAACAAGTAAAGTGCAGCAAAAAAAAATTTAACAATTGTAATAATATTTAACAATATATATATAACGTTTATCTTACTTATAAAAACACTAAACGCATTAATAATGGAACGAGGTAGGCCGTGATCAGCCAGCTATACTTCATAGTGCGCGCGCATAGTGCCGCGCGTGTGTGAGGCGCACTTCGGTTGACAGCAAGTTTTGTTAATATTAAACTTATAAAAAAGGGTTTGGTAATATCGCGGTTATTGTGTGTTAAAACTTAGCTAATATAATAATAATTGTTATTTAGTAAAATGTATAATGCAACCTGATAGAATAAATTAGATTTTCGCGAAAATATTTATTTCTACAACTTATACTTTGAAATTGAATGTACGGCGTGTTCGAGCATGGCTATCTCAGTTTATGCTCTCCGCTTACAACATTCGTTTATTAATTTAATGTTTTTTTTATTTTCGTTGACTTTACGATGTAAATTTAATAAATTAATATTAAAAAAGTACGCGTGGGGTGTTTTAAAAATTGTTTAAATACTAGCCATGATTACTAATTTATTTGCTAATGTTATAGGGCCGACCAATCCACAACAACCAACGTGCTTTAAGAAGAAAAATGTGAGTAACTTTTTTATTATCCCGCATGTGCTATCTTTATATTTCCCACTTTATTTCTTTCTGTATTTATTGTTGTTTATATGTATATTATGTATGTATGTATGTACCATCCGATTCGTTAACAAGTGATTTATTTTTTAATATTTCCGCGAGTGTTTATCAATTGGTGAAATGACTACGTAAAATATCTGCCATTCCCTATAAAATATTATTGAAAGTTTCTTAAAAATAAATTAACATTTCCGTTTAAATCTCTGTGATAGTCAAAGTGAGTGCTTAAATAATTGTAGCAAATTCATGATTAAAAATTGTGCTTCTGAGTGATTAAAAATAAATAATATCGCGAAATAAAATCCAGTGCAATCATCAATCGCTAACAGGAGCAACTAGAACTTCAGCTGTGGTATAGGAGAGGAACAAGTATTGGATTTGGATTGGGTGAGTACCATTTTTACTTCTAATATATCGTACTTCGTGCGTATCAGGCAGTGATTTTCTTCTATAGGGCGCAAAATGTAAATAGAATCCACTGTCTTCGGGTGTACTTATTACTATTAATGTTTCTTCTTCTATCTTCTTTTAACAATTTCTGAATACGGCGCGGATTCAGAAATGGTTGAACAACTGGGAAATATAAATTAATTCACTCATATTGATCAATCACTTTTTTAATTAAATGATATTAATTCAATTTAATTAAAATCATATAAAATAGCACATGCCCCAAAAACAATTTTTAACTTTAGAGAATAACTTGTTCCAAACCACCCCTGATAATTTATTGCAGAACCTGATGAAGTGGTGGTTGAAGCAATTCAACCTTACCATGGTTCATTTAACTTGATTAAACAAATGTCTGCATATGTCTGAAACACACGCTTTGGTTTCAAATATATGTGGTAGCATCTGCCCCCTTACGGTTAGAGCAAGTATTTTCTTCAGTTCCTTCTCGTTTCGTTTCGTTTTGTTCCGTTTCGTTTGTAAATACACATTCCTCCTTGACATCGTTGGAGCAACCACCGTTGGACTTCTAGATAACAACAGCAACATGAAGACCTTTTGTATCGATATCGCGTACTGCCCAACCACACATACACTGGCAGTACTGCTCCGGGAGCAGATCGTTGTTGTTGATCGCGTGCTATAGATTCTCGGGTGATTGCATTCATTCCTGGTTGGGTGTTTCATTCGGGTCTCGGGTGTTTTGGGGTGGGCGGTTCGCGATTGAAATTATATCTTATTTAAATTCATATATTAAAGTCATCTAACGCTGATATCATTAGGTGTGACTTCATCAATATGTTAGCCGATTGTTGTACTTTTGACTGCTTCACTACACGTCGATCAGCATCTGATACGAGTGCTGGAGGTACTAAGTATATTCTCTCGTCTTGGGGGTCTGTTGTTCACTGGCATGCCGCCTATCGTAGCTTCCTACTGTGTCCTGCTTCGCGTGAGTAACGTGTTCGTATAGCGTAAATCTGCTGGCGGTTGCGGATGTGCCTTTAGGTTGGATATACCGATATGGTGGTCATTGCCAGTGACACGGATGGCCTGGGGTGCGGTGTAGAAAGGTACATTAGCTCGTGCATGTGCAGGGTCATAAGTACACGGTCGGTTAAATGAGATGGGCGGCACTTGTTAATATTGGCGCGTTGCAAACACCGACTGACGAATCGTCCAAGAAAGCCCATCTGTACATTGTACGATGTACAGTGGGTGCCTGGTGTCTCTGGAACGGATTCGAGTCTCTCGACTGTACGACCAGGGTGCAGTAGTGCTAGCACAAGTGCCGAACTGGGTTCACTGGGAACCGGATTGATTTGTTGGTTGGTTTGACCATTTCGTTTGGTCATAATAATAAAATCTCGAAACACTGGGCCTGCCGCAGGAGCGAGGTGGGCCCCAATAACTAACTGTACTTTCAGATTGAATGTTTTTCGGATGTCCCAGTCCTGGTTAACTGGGTGTCCACCTTTTAAAGTATTCGCAGTGTGTGAGCAGACTTGCACACTGCACCCTTTGGCAGTTCGCCTTTTAATCCAAATTTCTTTCAGACATGTACATACTTATAGGTGTAACATTGTGTCGTACCCAATGTTGCCCAAATACATCGTGCATACACTGCACAAAATTGTGTGTGCCCCGTGCTCAGAAGCACCAATTAGAATAATTATCTCAAATAATAGGTAGGGGGTGGGCATGTTTCAGTTAGGTAGGGCCCCCGCCGGGCTACGTTTAAAAATGAGCTCTTCTAGTTTATTTCACTAGGATTTCAGTATTAAATATATAAGTTTGTATCTCAATATAGAATCTTTCATAAATCGTACCTGTATGTTTCAATCCAAGTCTAGCTATGGAGTTGATTTTTGAACGGAACCCTCTTGGAGTTTACCTTGACGTGGTGGCGGGGCTTAAGCTTCTCTCGCTAATCTTTATATTTAAAAAATCTTTTTTATCATGATTAGTGTGAGATGTAACTAAGTAACTCCAATTGGAACATTATGTCGTACCCAATTTTACAATACATCATACATGCACAGTACAAAATTGTGTGAGACAGACACGTTTGTTTAGTTCTTTTCAATATTTTCACTAGAGAACCAAGAAATAAGATTGCTACATGAATTATTATTGCTGCCGTTTTTACCTCCTACCAGCACACTGTAGTCGGCAGTTTTCGGCGAAAATAAAATAAACCACTTGTCAATCATAACTATTTATTCTACAAAAATATTATATTCACATGGGGAATTTACTACCGGCAACATAATAAATACCTCAATCACTATGAGGTATATCTGTATATTATATTTTCTTATAAGATATTAGAACTTATTAAATAAAATAATAACAGTCTATGATGGTTTCCATGTGACCGAACTCATTTTACGATTGATTTCTGCTAGTATAATCGAACACTGCACTTGTTTCTCAGGACTCAGATGATTAATTATATCATCATCTTCCTCATCTTCCTTTTTAATTTTACGTTTTTTAGCCTTTGTACTTGATGAAGCTAAATCACGTTTAGAATCATCTTCGTTATCACATTCACTATTGCGTATTTTATTCTAAAACAATGACAAATTCAATAGATTTTTAATGCAAAATCTGGATTAAAATTAAAAATATCAGAGTATATTCGCCAGAAAACTACGACATTCCATAGAAGGCTCATTTACAGATCATGTAGACAATAGACAAAGTAGGCCGATTATAATGCATATTTGGCTTTAGAATGTTTTAAGTGCGAGCTCGTTCTTTAAGCGAATTAAAGATCGAAAGCAATGAAATACAATACCTATTATGTATACAGAAACTCAAAAATCAATTACTTTTTTTAATTGCTTATCATACTCAAGAGCATCATAATAATTGGGTTTTTCTCTGCGTACACGTTGGGTACGTCTACGAATTTCTTCTCCAGGAGATGGAACTCTTGTGGTACGGCGTGCATTAAAAAATGAATGGCCACAAGGACAAGCTTTACAAGCAACGGGAACCTGCAACATTATAATTATTACTCTCAATTTGATTTCAATCAAAAGAAAACAAATATTACTTGTTGATCACATTTAGGACATCCTTTTGCAATCATTTTACTCTTTGGCATATTTCATTACATGTCCATAATAGTAATAGCGAACATAATTAGATGTTCCACTAGACATGTAAATAAATCACCAAAATAACATTAAAAATCACAAATGATCTAAATGCTCTTTTTCATCACAAATAATGGATGATTATTGTTTGTAGCTTAATTAATATTTTGCTTGCATATTACATGATGTTTATATTTATGTAACGTTATCAGTTGTATATTTGATTACACTCCCACTCTTCTCTGCTTATCAGTGCTGTTTATTAATTGATATGTTTCGAGGTATCAATCAATGATTGTAAATAATTATCTCTCTTCAACAACCTCAAATTTCCACTACTACCCTGCCCTACACACAACAACAAATAATAACACCAAATAACATTTAAATCATCCACAAAAATGATGACGTCAAAAGTGCGCAAAAAATATGAATATGCTCGCCGAGAAATCGATTTCTAATGAGAGTTAATACGGTTATAACTTTACACGTTTGTCGCATATATATGACATATCTGGCTGGTTTATGTTATTTATTGGAACTTTAACTCGCGATTAAAACTAAGAGGCACATAATAATGAACAAAATTATAGCAATTGTTATAATTTAGTATTCTTTCAAGCACACCTTCTATTGTTCCACCAATCAGTGGTATGAGCTTGTGATTGCTTTAAAGCCCGAATGACACAATCACTGAAATATATAATCACTGGAACGGCTACTGACGTGCTC
>JADQWA010000320.1:0-99041 GCA_018344505.1 Nebria ingens riversi
ATATATATATATATATATATATATATATATATATGTACGGGACGCCCGTGGTCTAGTAGCTAACGCTTCTACTTCACAGTAAGTAAAGTGTGCCTAGTTCGAATCCCGCCTAGAACTTAAATAAAAACCCCACAAAATACAGTCAGGGCTCGATTAGAGCAGCTGTTTCTAGGCACGGCAAATATCGATCACGCACACTGACATCAAACAACACGCTGAAAAGGGAATATAGCGGCGCACGCAATAATAATAATATGTAAATACAGTCGAATTTCGATAATTCGAATGTTTGATAAGTCGAACAAAATTCGATTGTAGGTATATATAAATAGTAATGATGTCAATAGGAAAATGTTCCATATAAAAGCATGTAAATTGGTTAAATAGACAATGGAAGCACGGCGTCATTGAAAAAGCTGCATGTGTGAGCACTTTGGGAAACAATTTAATTTAAAAGCTATCTGTGAACATGTCAATTATCAACCTGACAGTTATTGGCTACAGAGAATATCTCTAGGTGATCAATACTGTATTATTGACTCTATTGAATCGCAAGGGAATCACACACAACACGCATACACACGCGTGCACTCACGCACACTTATTTGTATACCAAATTTAGGTAATATAATCATATTATGTATCTACATAAATTTATTATTTAATATAGTCTGCGAATAAACGCGTGATATTAAAAAAAAAAGGCAATGACCATTTTTATATCGTTGGTATTTTGTGTTTCTTATACAGCGTGACGTTAGCGACAAAGTTGTGCTAACGTTTTAAGTGTACATCTGTGCAAATTGTCTACTTAAACATTTGGCACAAGTCCAAATATAAAATTTAATTATTTCGTCCTTTCTCTACGAATCCAATTAAATTAAAAGTTAAACAAATTGTCACCATAAAACAATATACTACCTAGATGAAGTGTTACTAACATTACGATAAGAACACTTCGTATTCGATTACTTTTTACTTTATACTGTTGTATTTCTGTGAACATTTCTCTTAATAAAGATATTTTAAATTGCATATCAATTGATTTTCTTTAAAGAATAGAACAAACACCGCATTTGTACCGCGACAAAAAAAAAAGCGTGAATGACAGTAATTAATTTCTCATTTATCTGTGGTAATTAAATGTCAAAAAAGAAGAAATAAATTCCACCTCCAAATTTACCATTATTTATTTTTTTGTTAAAAATATAAATTGCATTATTTTCAACGTTCAAAATTATCATTACAAAAAACAAGCAAATTGCTTGTAAAAATCGCAAACACAAAAGCAAAAAATAAATGTGTGAAGCTTTTCAACAAAAAAAAAAACTATTAACTTTACACAGAAAAATAATAAACGACACGACCTTGTTTTAGATTACTAAAATATGAATTATATATACACATATTTACAATCCAGAGCAAATTTTTTATAAATAAATTGTAATATCTACATTAATATACCTAAGTCAATTCCTCTCAGAACAATAGTCTTATTTGATAACGTTATTGCTTTAGACTCACGCCAGTTCTATCATAATATAACCCAATGGTTGAATGTCTAAACATCCGTAAAAATGAACGAATGAATTATCTCCGAATAAGCTGTTGTAAATCTGTTTAATCCCTATAATCAGTATTTCACAGTTGAGCATCCAACGAACACAAATGTATTTTATTCGAGTTGTATTATTATGGTACTACATAGTGTAAAAACGTCTAGGTTTAAATGTGTCACGTTATATTTCGGTGGTTGGTGTGAAGTCTCCCAGAATCAATATGGGTTCCCCTAGCGGAGCGCAGTGCACACATTTCGTAAATAATGACCTTGGGGCACGCAAGTACCACCACACGGCACCGAGAGCTAAAATCTGTCACATTACGACCCGAAAACAGTATTAGACGATAATTTCCTTGTAGCAATCATTTCAATTGCAATAATAACTTAGAATTTGTTAATTAAGTTAACAAGATATGATCAAACGAATTTTAAGTTTCTCCAACGGAAAATACTGTTTTCCAGTTGTGATACAGCACATTTAGAATAAAACAGCAAATGCAGGTAAACGATGGTTTTAATATATTAGGTAATTATAAACTAATGAATAAATTTAGTGTTATTTACATCTGAACGGCTATGGAGTAGGTAAAGTCGTAGTAGATTCGCAACAAAAAAAAAAAAAAGTAATTAACAACGTTTGTAAATGTTGAAATGAGAGTATAAACATTTAATTTGTAGAATTAAAAAAGTAGCACGCCTGGCAGCCTATTAGAAGCGCATTTATTTCAATTTGTAGTTTGTACGATTCTTTTTTCCGTTCGTTTTTCACCTAATAAAATTAGGAAGACGCATCGATAAAAACGGAAGACGCATGGCTTATGTTCAATAAAAAAAAACCAACCGTGAATTGCTACAAGTGTTTTATGGCATTCATGAATACTTTCCAGAGACAACCAGTGACGTCATATTGGGAAAATAAAAATACTATTCAAGGGCTGTGTGTATAAAATGTTTGATGGAGGAACGTTAAAACAGTTTGATGAAGATATCACATGAATATTTAACAGGACATCATGCACTCAACAACAACAAACAAGTCGGATAGTTGAAGGGTTCCACAAACCGCAAGGAACTATGCCGACAAGGCCCTCTGGTCCGAGAAGGGTCGTCACTAAACTTCACGGTGATAAATTCCTTTGCACGCTCCTTAGATAATTTGATTACGTTACATAAAACCAAAAATTATGGTATACAAACGTATATATGACCCATACTTGACGTCCGTTTATATACGAGTGCCGAGTAGCAGTAGCAGTGACGTCACTATGCGGTCGAGCGGTCAATATTACTTTGTGTATGATGGCTACTTTATCCATTTTCAGAGTATTTTTATATTATATTATATTATATCTATATATCTATATATATATATATATATATATATATATATATATATATATATATATATATATAT
Source organism: Nebria ingens riversi (assembly GCA_018344505.1). Lineage (NCBI taxonomy): Eukaryota > Metazoa > Arthropoda > Insecta > Coleoptera > Carabidae > Nebria > Nebria ingens. The sequence goes on from JADQWA010000320.1 coordinate 2,976, forward strand.
ATATATATATATATATATATGTATATATATATATATATATATTATATATATATATATATATATATATATATTATATATATATACATATATATATATATATATATATATATATCTATATATATATATATATATTATATATTTATATATACAAATCGTAGGACCATTTTTAACTCGCCGTACGTAGTGCCGAAGAGCTTAAGTGTTTGTCAGCATAATTAGTCTGTAACATTCTCGGTTTGAAAAATTTCCTTAACAAAAAGTTCGTCATTTATTGCCCTGATGACGGAAATGCTAATATCTCAAATACTTGGTAACATGTTGGTCGATCGCTCGCTAGTCGTAAGATCAACCATCCTCACCTCTTCTCCTCCGAAGATACTAAACCGATCTCAGCCAAATTTGGCACACATATTGTGTAGATGCCCAATTCCATCCGGTCGTAAATTAAATCCAATCAGAGCCGTACTTCAGGAAATATTACGCCCGCAAAAAAAATTTTCACCTTAAAAAGCACTTAGAAAAATAATAGTTATACCAAAAAAAATCTACGTAAATTTCCAGATTATTTGATGTGTTTAAACATTTTTAGATTATAACTGAAATCCGTAAAAAAGTAATGAACAAGATAATTTTTTAAAATAAAACAATTATAAAAATATTAATTATACCAACAAAATATACGTAAAATTACAATTTTTTTGATGTATTTAAAGTTTATTTAAGTTATAACTGAAAGCCGTAAAAAAATAAGGAAAATAATAATTTTGAAAATAAATAAAGTCAATAAAAAAACAATTGAACTGTTTTTGTTTTTTTTCCGGCTTGCGCGATACTTTAACTAATGCATATGACAGTTGATATTTTAGATTGATTACTATATCGTTGTTGATTTGATTGTTACTTCGATTATTTTAATTATAGTGCAATAATAGTTATTTATGCAGAAATTCGACATGCCAAAGTTTAGGCAACAGCTCGCCGACGTCACGTATATTTTTTATAATAACCAAGGTATGAATAAAGATATCTTTGATTAATTACTATGCCATTGTTGGTTTAATTGTTGCTTTGATCGCTATAAATATATTGTTTATTTATTCAGAAATTCGCCATGCCAAACTTTAGGCATTGGCGTAGCCAATGTTAAAAAGCTCGCCACAGGCGAGCTCTGAGCAATGGCGACGCCAATGCTTGTTTGTTTTCATATATACATATTTTCTCTCGTTCTGTATACGATTACCAACCTAACAATATGTATGCGTACACACACACACACGAGCACAAAGCATTATTTATATATATATATATATATATATATATATATATATATATATATATATAAATATATATATATATATATATATATATATATATATAAATATATATATATATATATATATATATATATATATATATATATATATATATATATATATATATATATATATATATATAATATGCTTTGTGCTCATATACGTGTGTGTGTATAGGAGAATCGATGTTAGCTTTCAAGTTATAGAAGCGTGGTATGTTGTCGTTGTTCTATATACAGTAAATTGGTCGTCGTTTACCGTCTTGTTAGCTCGCGTGGGCCCGGCTTATGGTACGTCAGTTGCGGGGCAGCAAACGCGTGAAAGGCGACGTTGTAATGCTCAGCGCATATGTGCACATACGTTCCGTTATGTATGTTTAATATTACGGTATGTGTTTGATGTAATCAGATCAAACTGTGGCGGTATGCAAAGATAGAAAACAGGAGTGTAAATTCGATTATTTTATATATATATATATATATTTCTGCCGTTATTAAATAAACTTTGTTTGATTTATTTGTGCGCTAATAATTGAGTTTCGCTGTAATACCAATCGGAATTATTGTTGTACAATATTGCGAGTCTACAATTACCTATTATCTACCTAATAGGTACAGTCCGTGCCAACCTATCTAAGGAATACAAATCTCATGGCGAACACTGTACACATTGTGTATTTTATTTATTTATATATATATATATATATATATATATATATATATATATATATATATATATATAACAACACGACGGTTTCTATGTATAATAAAAAGCTTAAACATTAAAAAGACATAAAAATCGATCCTACTTTCGTTGAGCTCGACCTGCCGCACCGTGGTCTCAAACACAACTTATCATTTTAGGTAAAATGATAAATTCGTACTCAATCTTATTTAAAACATTTTACACCAATAATATAATAACTTTAATTAAATTTCGACTGCGTTACTTTAGACCCTATATTATGTATGATGTTTCAAAAGCATCATACAGCAGAATAAAAATACTCAAATATTCGATTGACACAGTTACTATTTATAAATCAACAAATTTGGGGTTGGAAATATACATTTATCAATTTTCGATTACATCCGCGGTAACCCAATCAGCACCCGGAAGTTATATGGCGCGATTCAATCATCATTTAAAAAATGTTCGAAAAAGAATTAGTTGCTTGTCATTAGACATAAGTCTTACGCGCAAACGAGGGTCTCTTGATGGATGATGGCTATTTGGACTAAGGACTCTTCAGTACCTTTTCAGAGCCTTTCAAGCCTTTGGCCAGCTTCCCTAACGCATGTGTTTGTGATCAGCTCGACGATGAAACAAAAGAGACTCTTACAAAGATATCTGATGAACCACAAAAAAAAAACGCGTCTTACATCGACAACAATCTTAATATCTCTGCACACATCTGCAATCGTTGTTATGTCAGAAGCAATTTGCCCGGCACCAATTTTATAGTTCACTTTTTGAATAGCTATAAACAATTTTACGACGAATTTCACATTGCAATCAAAATATTTACAGCACATCATTCACTGATTAAATGTGTTATTAATTTCGAAAATAGTGCTTGAAACTTACTCCAAGATATAATTGTTTCAAACTTTGACAGGTTTATGGTTGATACGAATACACTTTCGGTCAGGATGTCTATTGTCTTGTTATCATTTTAAGATAGGTACTCTTAAAGGAGCTTGGAGTGAAACTAATAATAATAGTCCCAAGGGTTACTTTAAGAGGAAATAGTGAATTCAATGTAGCAATATAACCTTTAAATAACCTCTAGCAAAAAAAACCTTCCGATAGCAACAAAAAAGATATAAATTCCATCAATTCTATAGCTACATAGATCGGTAATATGATTGGTTGATCCGGTATGAATGTCGCCGTAGATGGCTGTAACGCTCTATGCCATTTATCCCGGATATATAGGAGAGATATCAGGGGACCGGTCAACACTGGCACCACCTGTTGGGAGGGTTTGGAAGCTTGTAGAAAAGGATTAACCGTGATTTAGAACTCTATAGAAGAGCGAGCGAAACAGAATATTCTGTGATGCAGATTTCAAATACCAAATATATATGTTTCAATAAATTTACAAAGTAATTCACAGTTTTTTGTTTTATACGCGTATGAGGCTGCATGTAGGTATATTATAGTCGTAAAACACATAAAGTCACACAAACGTTTTTGAATTATTATAGAGGTAGGTATATATGATGTAAATAACTGTGGAATATGATAGCATTTCAATTTGTTTCCATTCGTGGAATCGTTGTTATGATTGACGATGAAACTAAATTTAAAGATGTTCACGAGGTATAATCGATGGGGAAATAACTATAAATTGGTTTTATTTAAAAACTAAAACGAGTTTGTTGTTTGTAAAAAATGCGAACGCGAATCTTTAGATTAGCTTCGTTTGTGAAAATATGTCTGAGAAGTGATTAAGAATCTCGCTATTATTTTAGTATTTATAGTGTCACTTGAGCGTGAAAATAATATTTACATTGGGTTTGCTATTAATCAAAGTTGACTGAGAGTGGAAAATGCGACAGAATATTAATTACGAAGCAGTTGTGGAGCGTTAAAGGACAATGTACAGTGTAGCGACACGCGTTTAACAAACTTATTTCGAATTAAGATCACTATTGCAACTTTCGGAACATATCAACTCTAAATTAATCACCTTATGACACCCAAAACGAAACCACAATATAATATTGAAACAAGTGTATATATCGAAACAAAAACATTAGGGTTGATACCTATAGTTCTTAAATGCAATATGAACTTATACATGACAATTATATTGTAATATAATCCGCATTTATTGCATAGGTTCACTTTGAAACCATATCGTTTATTCATTATTAGCTATTGAAATATCGCTATTTTCAATATATATATATATATATATATATATATATATATATATATATATATATATATATATGTATATATATATATATATATATATATATATATATATTATATATATATATATATATATATATATATATAGCTATATATATATATATATATATATATATATATATATATATATATATATATATATATATATATATATATATATATATATATATATATATATATATATATATATATATATATATATATATATATATATATATATATATATATATATATATATATATATATATATATATATATATATATATATATATATATATATATATATATATATATATATATATATATATATATATATATATATATATATATATATATGACGTCAGAAAGATCGGGTATTTCTTATACACCCTCTCCCCCGCCCAAACAAAATCAGCCTACTGTTATCACTAATAGAAACCATTTTTACTTTCTTTTACGAAGTAATAAGTAAGTATTGAAATCACGAAAAAAAAATTCTCGAAATTTTAACGGAAATAGATCTTTTGACCTTCCCTGAATCGAGTCTGACTATTTTTGAAATGACGTCTGTGTGTGTGTGGCTGTGTGTGTGTGTGTGTGTGTGTGTGGCTGTGTGTGTGTGTGTGTGGCTGTGTGTATGCGCTCTAGAGCCTACACTGTTGAAGATAAAATTATGAAACTTTAAACTTAAGATTTGTATATGTCTGGGAGGAAAACCTCCTCTTTTTGAAAAGCGTATTCAAACCGAAGTGCATGTTTACTTAAGACTTTTTTTGCAATATCTCCGAAATGGCTATACTTGCAGTAAATATAGTTAGAATAAAATTGAAAGATATTAGTATTCTGCACAACTTTTGTTTGAAACATTTCTTCAAAAAGTACCAGTTACAAGATCTTATCTTATTGATATTGCCATAGTTACGTAGGTATGGAAAATTATAGATAATAAATCGCATCTACTATGCATGTCAATTGTTTTAAATATTCAAATATTTTGACATCTAACATTTATTGTCAGTGTCACAAATAAATTTAGTGAAAAAACGTTACAAAGGTTAGTAAATAATTTAAAATATTATATGAAAATATTTTGTAAGGTTTAAAGTTCATTTGAAAATATATTTTATATTTTAATTTATATACTATCAAATCAAAATATACTGACTACGTAAAAGAAAGTTTAGGGCCGATGTTTTTGTAAATTTTCTAACCTAAATTATCTGTCAAACTTTCAAATTTCACGCATAGATCTCATCTTTTCTTATTTTTTGTTCATTTTAAATCATCCTCTAAGCTAATCAATTAGTATTTATGCACAATCAGACTTTTTCAAGAGAAATTTACAATCACGCGGGAACAAAGTGACACCTACTGTCACTTGTCAAAACGGTACCACCACAAAGTAATAAAGTGTCGCCAACCGTATGTTGTGAAAAAGACTAGACACCCGCTCTTTCTGACGTCATTTTTAGAGCTGTCAATACGCAACTTTAAAAATTCATATCCTTAAATATATAAATTTCTTAATAATAAAATTTAGACTAATAGTCTTATATTATAAGAAGCTTCCATAAAAAAAATTAAACATATTTGAGGTATCAACCCTATTGTGAGAAAACTGAAAGTATTTGCACATCCGAGTTTTGTTGCAAGTGAACATTTATCACTTTTGTTTCAACAGTGGTGGACGTTATCGCTAGCGTTAGTGAAATTTGTGAGAACTCGGGCCAGGCCGAAGTCCAAGCTACTCAAGTATACTAAATTACAAAATTAAATTACGGTGAATTTACTGATTATACCGGAAATTGTGTTGCTTGCACTACATTTAATAACTGAGAACGCATACGATCTCATTTCTGTGATATATGTATGTATACCTACACGCTTATCATCACAAAATGACTCGAATGTTCCAAACTAAAACGAAAATAACTAGAGATAACAAAATCGCATAATCCTCTAAAAAAAAATATTTGGAGTATAAATAGATCAACAAATAAAATATTCATTACGACAACAATGCCATTTTCAGATAGGTTTACTTGTTAAATAGATTTAAAATCATTTATAGCACGTAAACCGGATAAATTGAAAGAAATCAGACAAAGTGAAAAATTACTCAGCTTACAAAACATTTTCACTTATGCCCCCACAACATTTTGTGTAACATTACAATAGACGATCAGTAGCGCGGGCTTCAGAGGGGTGTCTCTGACGAGTTCCGGTTCATAACACGGTCTCGCTTCTTTAACCGGAACATAAACGTACAGGAAATTACTGAACCGGGTACGCCTGTGCGTGAAATAAACCAGACACACACACACACAGAGAGAGAGAGAGAGAAAGCCGTTATCGTTCACTCTTCTTGTTGGTAGCTAGATTAGTTTTACCTCATGTATGTGTATATACAACATTCTCCAATCATCAAACATTCATTTCTAAACGATAATTTCCATTTGTTTACCGTGATTAAATGAGCAAATGTGGTTTTAAATTCAAAGCTGAACATTGACCGCAGCTGGACCAATGGTTCTATTAACCCTGTGGTGTGGTGGTGCTAACCAATGATTTAATTCGCAAACAAATGTTTGCCAATGGTTCACAATTTAACAGTCTTGCCAATGCGAAATTAATTCAAATTTATGTAGTCTTCTTGTTGCCTTCACCGAATAATATCTAGACAATTTGTAAGAGGCGCCAAAGTATAGTTGGCAACACAGCAATAAAATGGTGCACAACACATAAACAAATATGTAGTGAAAAAGCAACGACATGTGAGAATAATGACGGTTTTTTATTCTTTCCTGAACACCAATAAAGATTTGAACATTTCATATTTAAACACAGCGTATTTATATAAAAAACATCGGCCATGTGTTGGCCCTAAACTTTCTTTTACGTAGTCAGTGTATTTAGATTTGATACTATATAAATTAAAATATAAAATGTTTAAATTTCAAGAAAATATTTTCATTCAATGTCCAATAAAATTGTAAAATTAGTTTATTGTCAGATTTCCAAAGAAAACATGTATTTTAGATTTAAATGTTAAATTTTATAGTAGTATAAAGAAAATATTATTATACATTACATATTATTAAAATTATTATGACCGGGCATTTTTTAGTTTTCAAATTAACTTTAAACCAGAAAAATATTTATATATAATATATTAAATTATTTACTAACCTTTGTAACGGTTTTTCACTAAACTTATTTGTGACACTGACAATAAACGTTAAATGCCAAAATATTTGAATATTTAAAACAGTTGACATGCATAGTAGATACGATTTATTATATATAATTTTCCATACCTAAGTAACTATGGCAATATAAATAGGATAATAGCAATTTTCTCGTAACCGGTACACTTTTAGAAGAAATGTTTCAAACAAAAGTTGTTCAAATCATTAATATCTTTAACTTTAATTGTAACTATTTTACTGTAAGTGCAGCCGTTTCGAAGATATGCAAAAAGTGTCTCAAGTAAACATTCACTTCCGGTTTGAATATGCTTTTCAAAAATAGGAGGTTTTTCTCTCAGGCATATACAAATCTTAAGTTTGAAGTGTCATAATTTTATCTTCAACGGTGTAGCCTGTAGAGCGCATACAGGCTCACAGTCACACACACACACAGACGTCATTCCAAATATAGTCAGACTCGATTCAGGGAAGGTCAAAAGGTGTATTTCCGTTAAAATTTCCAGAATTTTTTTTTCATGATTACAATACTTATTACTTCGTAAAAGGAAGTAAAAATGTCCGGCCATAATAATTTTTAATTATGTTGAATGAATAATTATATTTTCTTTATATTACTATAGAATCGAACATTTTAAATCTAAAATACATATGTTTTTTTTTTAGAAATCTGACAATAATCTAACTACAATTTTACTGGACATAATGAATGAAAATATTATCTTTTAAATTTTAACATTTTATATTTTAATTTATATACTATCAAATCAAAATATACTGACTACGTAAAAGAAAGTTTAGGGCCAACACATGGCCGATGTTTATATTTTTCGTGATTACGTGACTTATCACGTAAAAGAAAGTAATAACAACGAAACTTGTGTTGTTTGATTAATAAAATATGAGTTGATTTAGGTTATTCCATCTTTAGTTATGTTATTGATCAATTCATATTTTAGACCAGAAATAAATGTTTTAACAGATCCAATCCAACACTTGTTTAATCATTGCATTTGTGAGATATATGTATGTATGTAACCGCTTTGTATTCCACAAAATAAAATACTGGTAAGTCGAGTCATGAAAATGACCATCAATCGATGCTCGGATTGCAACAACAAATATTTATCTTCTACACTTCTCGAACTCAAGATCTGTCAAGTGGCTAGTGACAGAAATAGGTCAAATATTATTGAGTTTGACCTCGATAGAACAATATGCTTTTGTGTAACTTTATACACTCAACGTTGGATCAAATAACATTAGCTTATGTTACTGGGTATGGATAAAAATTCACGACTACTACGGGACCAAATATCCTCACCTCCCACCCCCCTAAGCAACACACACACACACACACACACACACACACACACACACACACACACACACACACACACACCACACACATACATACATACATACAATTTTGTTGTTATTGCTTTCGGAAAAGTGCATTTTCCTGGAAAACGACCACAGCCTTTAGCGACAGGATATATAATTTTCCTTACAGCTTCGCTCATAAAACGACACGATAATTTTGTTAAGGAAACCGACAAAGTAATTCTGTGAAATGTTCTTAGTTTTCGTGCTATTGATCATAAAACTATTTGATATAATATTACAACATATCTGCTAAAGCGGCGAGTGATTTTGACAGATTATTTTCTGCTCAATTTCATCTCGGATCCGTTACAATTAGAAATCAGTTATAGATATTTCGTATTAACAACAGCTTGAATAAACAACGTTTAAAGTTGATATCATTTGTGTTACCATGTATTTAAAATATTAAAATGGACAAAAATAATAACGTTAAATAACATAAATATTATTTCTACAAAAGTAAATACCTAATGCTAAAACAATATGTTTTTAAGAATTATCCACTGACATGCATATAGAATTATACTCCAACAATATTTAATCTAGTTTTAATTCAAGCCGCTATAACTGTTTTTAATTACAAAAGGGAAGATGACAAAAATAACATATAGTACATAATTATTTTGTACTATTATTATTAGTATAGATATAATGCATAAAATTACTTTAAAACCTTAACATTAAATATTTATTCACATTTGAAATGTAACGTCCATTTAACAATGTTCCCCGCCAATCAAGTAAAAATAAAGAAATCATTTTGTTAGTGTGGTATGTATTAGCTTATCTAATGTCTAACACCGTCACGGTTTGTTGTTTTGTCTCTTGAAAAAGACTGATTTGAAAAAATAAAGCGTATTGAAAAGTTTGAAACGTATAAAGAAAACCAGAACAGTCAAATGACAGATCAGAACATAAAACAGCAATGGCTGACAATGTGCGCCAACATCTAGTAATAAAATAACCCCATTATCTACTTGCAATGTCCTAATCTTGACAAGAAAAAAGACCAAGGGGGAATGACGTCATTTTCCCTGAGCGCAAATACTTTTAAAAATTCATATCTCCGAAACTAGAGGCTCTAAATTTTTTTAAAAAATACGGTTATTCTAGAATTTTAAAACTTGCATAAAAAAATTAAAAACGACACGTGCATCTTCTCTATTACCACTATAGACCACCTAGCAAATAAAATTGTACTACTTTGTGATGCAACGTTGAGTTTGAATCACTCATATTTTTATACATTACACTAGGTTGACACAGTGCGTATAACGAGACAGATAGTTTGTCAGTGAATAAAACGCCAACTGAGAACGACAAGTAAATTCTATTGTCATTTGTATAATCATTAATCAAATTCAACACTAGTTTAAGTGTTGTCATCTTCAGAAGTGCTTTGAATAACTAATATCTCACCAAAGGGACGAATGATATGCTTCATTAGTGACGTCATTTGCGAAAGTAGGCTGACAAAAACATTTACAACCAATTGCTGCGTATGAAAACCGATAAATATATTAGTACTAGGGTCATGTAGGTTGCCATATAAGTTAGGTGAAATCAAATTGAACGACCGTCGCGTGGCGTCACTCTGCCGTTGCGCTGGCGGCCATGGAAAACTGTATACCCGAACTTAATATGTAAATCCCTTTAGGGACCCTTAACTACACATGAAATACGTTATAGAACAATAAACCAAACAGTGTCGCATAAATAAATTACGTTTGATTGGTATTCGAACGTTTTGTTATCATATACGCATATAATTCAATCTGTTTTGTGGAATAATAACACGTTTTGTTTTTAAAAGCTCTATAAACGAGTTGTTAGTAGGTTGAAGTACATACATACATAAATATGCAAAATTTAGAACTGCGATTTAATGTATTTTATATTTATTCGGATGTAATATTATTAATTAAACTGGACTATTAATTGTAACAGTGTAATGTAATATTAAATAAATTACTTAGCATAACTAATTGCACTGTTGCCAAATCTGTTAATAGAGTTGATACCTCAATTTTTTTATTTTTTTTTATGGAAGGTCTTATATTATCAGACTATTAGTCTAAATTTTATTGTTAAAAAGTTTATATATTTAATGGTATGAATTTTTAAAGTTGCGTATTGACAGCTCTAAAAATGACGTCAGAAAGAGCTAGTCTTTTTCACAACATACGGTTGGCGACACTTTATTACTTTGTGGTGGCATCGTTTTGACAAGTGACAGTAGGTGTCACTTTATTCCCGCGAGATTGTAAATTTCTCTTGAAAAAGTCTGATTATGTATAAATACTAATTAATTAGCTTAGAGGATGATTTAAAATAAACAAAAAATAAGAAAAGATGAGATCTATGCGTGAAATTTGAAAGTTTGACAGATAATTTAGGTTAGAAAATTTACAAAAAATGGTTTCTATTAGTGATAACAGTAGGCTGAGTTTGTTGGGGGGGGGGGGGGGGATAAGAAATTCCCGCTCTTTCTGACGTCATATATATATTTTGAAAATAGCGATATCTCAATAGCTAATAATGAATAAACAATATGGTTTTCAGAGTGAACCAATGCAATAAATACGTATTTTCCCTAACATTTCGCTAGATTGCAACAAATACGACTCAAAATGGCTTAGTTAGGGTGCTAGTTTTTGTTGTAGTGTGTATCATCTTTCAAATATTGCATTAGAATAATACTGTTGTCTCACAGTACGTGACCCTGTATTGCAAGATCTTTAGTGACCTTGTACAACCGCGGTGTCAACTTAGTTTTATATTCTCCACTGGTGGCACGTATCTATATATTCATGACGTCATCACCGCTCGGAGTATCTAGCAGCTCGCGTTACAATGGGGCTTCAAACAAAAGATATCTGCGTCATTTTGTTAGCCGAACGTATTAATACGCGCCCGGGACAAGTAATTTGGGGATGATTTTAGTCTATAAACAGTGTGAGGGTAGCTCCAGAAACATATGAATCGTGACTGTACTATCTACATTGAAGCGCACTTAATATATTTACAGCTTACGAGCTCGCTCTTTTTAAGCGCAAAATATTTCATTTAAAAATAATTCGCGTGCTTATTTATATGAGGATCATCTTTATATCGTTAACTAAAATGTTTCAACTGATGTCATATAAAAACATTAAAGCATGAATGTCATATAAAATATATACATATATATTAAATCATATTTACTAGAAGTTATTTTAGTGCTAAAAAGAAACAGTTTATTAGCTCATAACATAAATATGCTTATCTTAATGCGACAAGCCACAAAAAGCACGTTTCCGTTGCAGAATGGTTCGTTTCGTCGCCATTTTTCTTTTTTGTGTATGTGGTAACCAGCACCTATTATATTTTTTTTTGCCTCTTAACTGGAAGCACGTAGTGACATCGGGTATAAGTACGTGAGAGATTTCCAGCTCACGATTCTAAATCGTTTCATCTGTAGATGACAAATGAAATGCTGACGTTTTCATTTGAAATGTTGACAATGAACTGGTTTTAATTTTAACTTTACACGTAGCCATCGCACTCAAAATATAAATGCAATGTGGACTTTCTTATATGAGATATATTTGATTATATGGAAAAGATTCACTAATAAAATACAATTTCCCTATTGTTTCATCAACAAATAGAAATTTTCTATAACAATTCAAATAAATCATCATTTGTTTAGTAATTGCACGAAACGAATAAGTGTGTGTTGCTCATTATGCTAACTAGTTATTCGCTGAATAAATGTATACTGTTTATATGTATTCATTTATAAATAGAAGGTATATATTTCAGTGTTCGCATCTGAATGTAGCTACGCTACGAAAACCAACTGCCAGGTATAATAAAACATTCATAGCGATGCAGATGAAGTTCGGAATGGTTGCCAGTTGAAGTAAGAAAATTGGCAAGCAGCGCTACCTACTTATACAACCTGTAGCGTAAACGATAGATTTGAAGAGGAAACTTATTGTGAATGTACGTGACCAATGACGTCACGTTGCAAACTGTATCGTTTTTATCTTAATGTAACACCAAAAAACGTTACTTGTAATTTTTCTATACAAATACACACATTTCTTTATTATTTTTGTAACAGTGTATGTATTTTCGAATATTAACTGTTTTGGGCTTGTTTTTTCAACCAACTATAATATCTGATTGGAAACAATTTTAATTAACTTTAGATTACGTTTATAAGTCGTTCGTGTAATTAAAAGCAATCGCTGGTTTTCATTGTTATTACCAATATTGCGATATTCTCTATAAACTGTAGTTAAAATCTAAATGAATAATTTGCGCAGTAGATTGCCAAAGTTAGGCATTTTTAGTAACTTGCACATTCATCCAATGCAGCTGTTTTATCCCAAGTGTATATGAGCCGGTATACATACGACGAATTGGATTCAATTAATAAATAGAACGAAAGATATTTGTAACTAGTACTAGCGGTGGCGATACATCCTATATACATAGATGTTCTAGACGATAAATATATATATTTTATACATATGCGCATATTAGAGTAAAAGTACAAGAGCACAAAGTTGTTCAGAATTTTTAGCTGCATCGATTAACCTTACATTTGTAATACAAGCACATTTAGAATATAAGTTATAAATTATTAAATCCATCATATACCTATACAAATACATCATTTAATAATTGATATTTTATGATTTAAATGTGTTTAAAACTACAAATTTCAGCTTATTTAATGCAGTTTAAAATTTTGAACAGTTTTGTATTGTTGTCATTTGGCGCTAACTATGTAGGTAGTAAATAATAATGGATACAGTCCACAGAAATACGACCGGAAGTTATCAAATACTAAGCTAATATTCATAAATATTTTCCATTCAGTTCTTTGTTGAAAATAACGAATATTGTTATAATATTGAACGAAAAACGCGTTGATATATGTTACTTCTCAGGTGTGCTTCAGAATTTGAAATAATTAAACTTCACTCAATGCTTGTGTGTTTAATCATATTTTAAGTTGATACTTTGAATAATAACTAACATTTATCAAATGTGAAAGCTACTGAATTTATGGTCTTAACATATTTATAAATATATGTATATATTCTGCACAAATATTTACCTACGGTACCTAAACAAACATTTATTATAAATCGATTTTAATATTATATATTGAAAAGAGTGACTAAATGAATTCAAGACACAAAGAAGAAAAAGTACACGGACTCAAAAATAAAAAACAATAAACCAACTCTAATTTTCGTTTCATTTCCAAAATTACCCTTTCTTTATTACGAATAAGACTCAGCAACACAAACAACAGGAAAAACAGTACTCTTTTTGTTTATTAATTATTTAGCACCAATCAACAAGCACGGCTGTTCGTAGTACATTTTTCACACCGATGTTGTACGAATTTTTATCTTTAGCAAAGACAAAAAAAAAACATAACAAGAAAGAATGATGCGAAAAAGGAAAATGTGAAAAGAAGATTCAAATTGATGCTCGGAAACAACTGAAGTTTTTTTCTATTTTGTACTCGACATGCGTTCACAATACAACGTACGTCTATGATAAAACTGCCTGGTGCTAACACGCAAAATTACGATTCTGTTTATTAGAAACACAATTCAAATAAACTACTACTTCCGGTTGGTCAAAGTTCTAAATTTAATTAAAAATCATGTTTCTTAATTGTTTATACCTATTTATGTAAAAATGTACAATATGGAGTGAGGGGCTAAAGTAAAATTGTAGTTTACTAGTAGAAGCACGTTTGTTTGGTAAGGGTCTGTAAAGTTTTTATGACAACCCTGGTTGAATCAATACTCATTGAATAGGAATTCAATTTAGGTATATTGGCGCATTCAAAGACAAAAAGCTTGTTCTTATTTTAATGCTGCTGTCGCTGTGTGAACGCCGGCGCCGCGCGGATAAAATAGCAACGACATCTACAACGGTGGAAATTGTAATAGGTTAGGAAACAGAACGCAAACGGAAACGGAAATAATGTGATTAGGAAAAATGTCTCCTTACTTTTTAACATTTACCTCCAGATAGATTTGCAGTTGAAGATACTCTCTTGCATATGTTGCTAATATAGAATTCCGTAATTGAACCTGCTGTTGGATTATCTCAGAACAATCAGGTCTTAATTAAAATCCACGCTCCGATGAATATTAATTTTTTTTACCGAGACCGAGCGCTTTTAGCTAAAGGGAAGCACGTCATGTTTCATTTCTAGAAAATAAAAAAATCGTTACCCCAGCTGTACTTTGGAAATAGAATGGTATCTCGCATCTAGTGTGGTCTCGCAACGTACCTTTCATCCAAACGGTGTATATAACATCAGTTTTGCAACCATTTCACTGTGTTGTTAATAGGGAGAACTGAGAATATTTTTCATTTACGATGGGTATAAGGCTATAAACACATACAAAACTGTAGATTATTTTCAAGTTTCATCAACCAAAACTGAGTCAAAAAATACCTCCTTTGTATTTTTATTTTTACTTTTTTATACAAATGTATATAAGGAAGTAGTGTAATCATAAAAAAAAAATTGAGATTTTAACGAAAATACATCTTTTGACCTTCCCTGAGTAGAATCTGACTATTTTTAGAATTTCGTCTGTGTGTGTGTGTGTGTGAACGCTTTACAGCCAAAATGGCTAATGCTATAATCATCAAACTTAAAACTTGTATATGCTTCGGAAGAAAACTTCCTATTTTTGAAAAGAATATTCAAACCGGAAGTGTATGTTTACTCTTGTGATTTTTTCGAAATTCTACAATATCTCCAAAACGGCTGCACTTACAGAAAATATACTAGTATTCAAAATGAAAGATATTAACATTATGCACAACTTTTGTTTGAAAAATTTCTTCAAAAAGTTTACCAATTTCAAGAAAATCCTTATTTAAATTTTTGAACGTCTTATTTATGTTGCCATGGTTACGTAGGTATAGGAAGTTATACTTATGGTTATTAAAACATTATATACGCATATTTTGTTAGGTTTTTAATTCACTTGAGGACTAAAACATCTGAAGTGTCTTGCACTTGACTTTCTTATACGTAGTAGGTATATATTAATAACCCCTCTATGTAAATAATATATGTCTAATACGTATAAGAAAGTCCAGTGCAATACACTGCAGATGTTATTAAAGTATAGACACTACAGTTGCTAAATAATTGTAAATACAGTCGAATTTCGATAACTCGAGCTACAAGAGAAAGTTCGAGTTACGAAGTTCGACTGTAGTTTGTTTTTTATTAAGTATTTTCATATCTGGTAAAGAGATAAAATGTTGATATACCAAAAGTGTCGCAGTGCAGTGCCCCCGGGTGTCACATATGGCCCACTCAGTACACGAAGCTTATTACACGCTTCCAGTGCTTTTGGTGAGCACATCAGGTGCTGCAGGATCACCGAGTTGCTTTCCTGCGCCGCACCGTTTCAACTGAATTGCTTTTGCTCTGGCCTGCACAAAGATAAATACATCTATCCTTGAACTTAACCACAGGACGCACTGTGTGGCTACTGGATTAATTACCATACTATCCCCTGACATATATGTATGTATGTACATACATACATACATACATACATCTTAATATACTAGTAGTACTTTTCTCCAGTATTATATTCATTTGGATTTTGCTATATAAAAAAAAAAAGTAAAAAACATAGTTCTTATGTAAACATAGCGCCATTTTTCATTTTAAACAGCGCGAAAGACTTTTTCTGCAAATGTTCGCGAAAAAGTTTAATTCAAGTCAACTGGTCCGTTAAGTAAACGCAAGATCCGGTTAGGCTGTTGCGCCAGTTAGTCCGTCGGCATGGCTCGCAACATTTCTAGGTCATGTAATTTAAATAAAAAATTCAATAACAGCCTGAAGAAATTCGATTGTATATATAGGTAGGTAGGTAGGTATATATGGAATGGTGCAGAAGTTCACGGTGTGAAGGACGGCAAAAATAATAAATTCGCCTTTGTTATGGATTTTTTCCTGTTTTGTTATCAAAATTAAGTGAAAGAATTCCCTAAAGTCAAAGCTTTCCATTGTGCATGTCAAAAGTTCCGAACTGTTTTTACAGTTGGTTATATAAAGCACCGACTGTTCAGGAAAAGTAATTAGTGACTTTTAACTGTGTCAAATTGGTACTTTGGGAACCACAAACTAATGCTTAACTGTCCACAAGTTCAACTATATTCCTATTTACTCCATAGGATTAATCACTTCATTTATACATAACATACGATATAAAACTTTGTATCTATTTTTTTTTTTTGCATAAATTCTTTTTAATTTATAATTAACACAAAAACACATAGATTTTCAGTAAGATACGTCAAACATCTTCTGACAATAAGATAAATTACCATTAAGGGTAATAAAGGTGCGTCCAGATCAAGCGTGCCGTACTCAACTGAACCGCGCAATACGTTCGCGAACGGTCACAACCCTAAATTTGTTACTGCGCGAGATGCGTCTTCACTGGCTGTATCATTTTGTAGATGCGATTTATTATATATAACTTCCCATACCTATGTATGTAACTATGGCAATATAAATAAGATAATAGCAATTTTCTCGTAACTGGTACACTTTTTGAAGAAATGTTTCAAACAAAAGTTGTTCAAAATATTCATATCTTTAACTTTAATCGTAACTATTTTACTGTAAGTGCAGTCGTTTCGAAGATATACAAAAAGTGACTCAAGTAAACATGCACTTCCGGTTTGAATATGCTTTTCAAAAATAGACGATTTTTCTCCCAGGCATATACAAATCCTAAGTTTAAAATTTCATAATTTTATCTTCAACGGTGTAGGCTATAGAGCGCATAGACTCACAGACATTCACACATCTCACAGACACACACACACAGACGTCAAATTAAAAAAAAAAAAAACTTCCACAAATAGTCAGACTAGCAGCGATTCGTTTTTTTTATTTTTTTCAATACTAAGGGAAGGCTTATTTCAAAAGATTTTTTGATGTATTTCATATGATTTATTTCGTACGACTGTACTCATCCGAGTAAAATCTCAAGGCATTGGCCAAAGGCGAGCTCTGAGTATATAATTTATATTTTATATTTTATATATATATATATATATATATATATATATATATATATATATATATATATATATATTTTGAAACATAATAATATAAATTATTTGCTTAAAATTTGGCATGTTTAGATCATGATTGCACTATAATTAAAATAATAATACGTTTATTACTTTTTACGGCGAGTTAAAAATTACAAATGTATGTTAAAGCTCGTCTTCACTACACAATATAGTGTTCAACATTTGGAACTTATTCAAGCTTGACAATTTTTCACACAATTTGCTGTATAATACTACACAATTTAGACAAATGTTGATGAATTTCTTGTAGAATATATTGTGTAGTGTCGTCCGAAGGGTATTAAAAGATATGAATATGTCTTATCGACCTCTGAATGAAGAATATAATTTTTAAAATTCGCGCTGTTTAAATCTGTTTAATCTGTCAGAAACTACAATTACCGACTTCAGATTGTTAGTTTATACAAGTAATGCTCTTTTTTCATAGACATGGATGGTTTTTTCTTAAATACTATGATACTTACGTATCTGTCTTTTCACACACGTATTTGTTATATTTCACCCACAAACCAGAAAGCACACGTTAATGTATTTACAATAAACTATAAAACGACTTAACGACATATAGCAAAGTGCATTGCATAAGTGTCAAACCCATACCAAGGAGCAACATCTAAAGATTCGGTACTTCGGTGCCAACTTCACTTTTCTGCATATTACGCGCGCATTTTAAAAGTTGTTTCACAAAACGAGTCTCGAAAGTAACTGAAATGTAGCAACAAAAGCCATGAACATACTGTCATCTAAATTGTCTTTTCACTGAACACAAAATGTTACTTTATCATAAAAAAAAAACTTTTTATAAAAACTATATACCTACCTAAAAAAAGTATCTAATTTAATTTTGAAATGTTCCTGTACGGAGAGCTTAAGTAAAATACGAAACAAACCCATTAGTGAAATACAAGGATAACAAAAACGGCTTAAAGGATTTACATATCTAAAGTAAATAATTATTTTATTTTCTCAACTCTACTAGACGGGCGCCTGTAAACACAACTGGTTCAGATCGTGAGATGGTTAAGAGTTAAGAGAACATGCTGTAATGCGTAGTAGCTGTTAGATTTATCATCTTGAATTAAGGTTGACTTGACTAGAAGTCGTAGGTCTGCTTTAAATGGTGTTAAACTTTCGGGTTAGTTGCTTTGTAATTGCAAGGCTGTAAATTACAACTGTCGTTTGGTTGATTGGAGTTTTAGGGGCAAAATAGTAGGGGTTTTTTTTTTTGAGCTTGGGTAAGTTTAAGTAATTTGAAGCATAATAAAAGTTTTGGGTAGATAGGGACCAGGACCACCGAATAAGAGTTGTATCACAACTGGTGGACAAGTTGGTGACGCAGTGTGGTAAAGATTGTTGTCTTTAGGGAATAGTTTCTCTGGTGTTTTGTAACGGGAAGATATCTTGAAGTTTACGCACTCGGCCATCCCTGATTTATTTATAACTTGTTTGGAAATAAGAACAACCGAAATGTTACGAAATCCAGCGAAGTGTAAGTCTCTGGGGAGATGCAGGCAGGCAGGCAACAGCTAGGTTCCAAGGCGCGAAAATGCTGCATGATTTATGTCTGCAATGAATTTATTATGTGCTTCATTAAATGGATTTGGTGTTTTTCAAATATTTCCGCTAGGGTAGAGAATGGTTTAACGATCGCGCCACTGCAGCTGATCAAATGGATCAGATTAATAGAGTGATTAACAATGTATACCGCATTTACCTAACATGATATATGTCTATGTTTTTACAATTTTTTGACCAAAAGACTTACAACCTCAGATAAACGTAAAACTAAAATTGTCAGCGTTACCAAAAATAAAAGAAATATTATTAACAGCAATATTATTATTATAAGCTCAGTCAATGACCAAGTCATTCCAATCATTTTCATTAGAAAAGTCATGATAAAGAATTTTCCCAAATTATAGTGGAAATAACACACATTCTTAATAATCAAATATTTCTATATTAAATGGTTGAGAACAACTGGCCAACACTACATGGTATATTGACTCACCATATATGTATACACTGTCATATTTTTGTGGTACGATATGTGTTATAATGTAGCTGCATACCAACTTTAGTTATAAGTGAGAATAGTGACTCATAACAAAAGCATTGCTTATACCTTACCACACTGCCAAAAAGTGTGAATAAATAGTATAAAACGATTTTCTATGTTTTTATTACACACACACATACGTATATAAGTTATATATCTAATGTTTTTGTTTGTTTTCTCTATGTTTCAGACGTTCTGTGTAGTTTCAAAACGGTTTCGCAAAAACTACATTCATCGGTTCACCGCGACGAGTTCGTTCTTTTATTTCTCACCTTGGAGCAGATCGAGACGGGCGTGTATATTCATTTCCACCAATCAGTACTTTGACTACGTTGTCATGGCAACCATACTGCTCAACTGTGTCTTCCTGGCCATGACGGAAACCGTAGAAGAAGCAGAGTAAGTTTATATACTTAATTATTAACACATTCAACTTTACACAAACTTAGTGTAAGTAATACCTAAGTAGTTTTAAATACCTATTAATACCAATTTCTCCAAAAGGAGCTTATTCATTTTCGATAAACATTTAAAATTGACTGATTTTTAACCATTTAAGTTTATAAACGTATATATATATATAAAAACGCAAACGCCTGTTGGATTCAATACCATCGCCTGATAAGAAGTCTCTTTGTTAGCAATGGCGTAAAAAACACCAAAGAATCAAGCGAAAGAATGGAAACGGAAATAGACAAATCAGAAAATAAAACACACACACACCCATTCACATGGAGAAGCAACAAGAAGTTTCGTGTTGACAGTTGACAGATCCTGGTAACGATACCTATACCATTAATTAACAACATGCAGTTCTGAGCATATGTGACTCTGGGTTTCTGGGATAGATACATAGAGAGAGGTAGCTGGGTCTGGGCGGATGCGCACGCATATCCGTGGCCCGCAACAACCGGAAACGACAGGAAACCGGCGGATGTCACGCCACGGGTATGATGCTGTGATAAACATGCACGCCATCGCCATCAGAGTCACGCTACACATATTTTATTCTTTCCAACATCACTCTTTCCGAAAAGAAAAGCCTTCAATGTTTGGAATTATCTTTCAATTAAAGCTGCACTGCATCCATACAAAGTGTTTACAATCTACTGTATAATATAATAAATCGAATTAATTAAATAGTATTATTGCGTCGTTTAGAATTGTAAAACAATTTGTAAATATATATAAAATTGTGATTTAGCAAGGACATATTCAAAACATATTATGTGGTTCTATCTAAGGGTTAGGGTAAGGCTGCTTGACAATTTGACAGTTGAGGTATAAATATAATTAATTATATTATAAACTTAATTTAACTTGTTGTATTAGTTCTGGATTTAATTTTAAATCGTATAGACAAGTTTGAGCGAAATTTAATACGCTTATACGCATGTGTCACATCATTTTAATACATATATTGAATCACCACTCTACTACAGATAATCTGATGTGGCCGCCACGTAACTTTCTTTGTAAAATAAATGTGACATTTTAAAACACACCTCAACTATTAGGTATAGTTATTTATATTATATACACGTAATTAAATTCAACATAACAAAGTGATTTTGTTAATTTAATTATTAAAAATAAATAAAATAATTATTTAATAAATACACAAAAAACCTCAAATTCAGTTTTTTAAGAGATTATATTATACTTTGTTTAAGAAAGTAATAATAGAACGTGAATAGAGCGTGAAATTTTCTTTACTTTTCATCGAGTTTAATTAGTAAAGTTGTAATTGACGCGATGAAGATAAAATTACAAAGAACCCTTGAGGTTACGGTGTAAATGTTCTTTAATCATGTTGATCGACTGCTTCATCTAAATATTTTATATCGCTACTAGAAAGGTTCATTAAAACACTGGATTTCACCTCTTACTTTTCATGTGTTTGTATAAATATTTTAACATATCTATCTACAGGCATCCTGCTTTACTTTAGTATAAATTAGGTTCTATCAAATTCCAAATCCAGTAGATAAGTGTATATAAATATTTAATTAATATTGATAAAAAAATTAAACAAAATATAAAACAAAAAATTAAATATTCCGAAATTAGAAACAATGATATAAAATCTTGAATTGAATTGGCATTTACTTTGTAAAACTTCATACTTTGTTTAGTTTTTAATAATAGAAAGAAAAAAAAACAATGAAATGAGTTGGAGTTTCGAACAAAACACCGTTGCAATTACCGTATTCTATCGGTAAACAATGCATGCGCGTGAAACGGTAAAGTGGTAACTATCATCCCATTAAAGATTAAATATCACTATATGCTCCTCCATTTCGTGACGAAATATTTTACTACGTTTACACTTCTTAGCGCTCTGACTTTTTACTTAACTAAAATAACAAAAAAAAATTGTGTAATACTGTATACTTATTTTTATACTATCAAACAAAGTGTATACGTAAGACACAAAAAAAATTGACGTAGTACGTTTTTTTGTTAGCCTGTATACAAAGTACCAGATATCGCAGCTTAACGTTGGAGGCGAGTGGAGAAATTGATGTCTAAAAGGATGGAAAATGACATGGGATAAGCGGAAAAAATTCGCGAAAATGGTAGAGCAGAGAAGAATAGATCTAGAGCAAATCTAAGCACATGACAGCTCAGATAAAAACTACAAGATCAATTAAAGTAATGGAGCAATTTGGAGCCCGTTTATTTTCTTAACAAAGAAATGTGATAGGATGATTTAAAACGCAATTTATTCCCATTTTCCACAAGTATTTATTACGAACGTTTATTAATAATAATAGTTTAATTATCAATACCTATATCTAAATAAATATAAAATGCAGTACCTAAATGACGAAACGAGCGCTTGTATTTTTTTAAACGTGTTTACTTTGGAATAAATCCGAATTGTGGCGTTTTTATTTTCATTTTCTGCCTGGAATTCGTTAGATACCGAGCGGCTTAATTACGCAGCCGCACTAATTGCTATATCGTTGGTCAAATTATTCGTTTTAAAGGCCACCACAATGTGAACTAATTGTGGTGCGTTTCCACTAAACGATGCGTATACATTTATTGATGATAAACTAGCGTCAACCTAAATTTCCATTCGAATTTATTACTTTCTATTCATCGATATACCTAATTACATCACAAAGTCATTTGTTGACCTATTGTGAAAATAATTTCAGAATATTTCACACTAAAATGTGTATTTCTGTAAGTATCGACTACGGAAATCGAAGTTACAAATTTTCTATGGAAAATTGTCAACCAGTTCTCTGGCTGGATAGGATGGAAATGATTTCCCTTTGTGTGGCAGACAGGGAACAGTTTGTTTAGGACAGGCGAGGATGATATAGATTCAGAGTTATATTGTCAAATCAAATTCACTGTTACACAGTGTGTCGAGAGAGACACGAAAAACCCTGATGTATATTTAAGTGAAACTTTTCACCATTGACGAAAGCTTTGCTACATATACCTATTGACGTAAGAGTCACACGTTTATCTGCGGCTATTATCTTAAATGGTGTCTTGAGCGTAGCAATTTAGTGAAAATGACACACCATATTATGAATTATGTAGCAACTGAAAAATGTGGTTTTATGTTTGTTTTTAGGTACATTTTCCTTGCGATTTACACGTGCGAAATGGTGATCAAGAGCATCGCCAAAGGGTTCATTTTGAATAAATACACGTACCTGAGGAACCCGTGGAATTGGTTGGATTTTGTGGTTATCACAAGCGGTTACGCGACCATGGGCATGGAGGTGGGCAATCTAGCTGGACTTCGAACATTCCGCGTGTTAAGAGCGTTGAAAACGGTGTCCATCATGCCAGGTATGCATCATTTTTATTCAAATATCTTTATTATCGCAGAACACGCTATGATTACGTTTCGACCACTATAGTTGCCGAAACGCAGAAACCATTTTACGCAAGAACACTCCACCATTTATAATTAAACGCTTTTCTTAATTAAAGGAGATATTATTAAAGATATACCTAACGCAATTAATATTTATATGTAACTTGTCATGAATACAAAATAGGGTTGATACCTATAGTTCTTAAATGCAATAGAAACCTATACATAACAATTATATTGTAATATAATACATATTTATTACATTGGTTCACTCTGAAACCATATCGTTTATTCATTATTAGCTATTGAAATATCGCTATGTTCAAAATATATGTGACGTCAGAAAGAGTAGATATTTCTTATTACACCCCCCTCCCCTTCCAAATTAACATACATTGTTATCACTAACAGAAACCATTTTTTTGTAAATTTTCTAACCTAAATTATCTGTCAAACTTTCAAATTTCACGCATAGATCTCATCTTTTCTTATTTTTTGTTCATTTTAAATCCTCATCTAAGCTAATCAATTAGTATTTATGCACAATCAGGTTTTTTCAAGAGATATTTACAATCACGCGGGAACAAAGTGACACCTACTGTCACTTGTCAAAACGGTACCACCACAAAGTAATAAAGTGTCGCCAACTGTATGTTGTGAAAAAGACTAGACACCCTCTCTTTCTGACGTCATTTTTATGTCAATATGCAACTTTAAAAAATCATATCTTTAAATATATAAACTTTTTAACAATAAAATTTAGACTAATAGTCTTATATTATAAGAACCTTAAAGAACCATAAAAAAATAATTTTGATATATTAACCCTATTACAAATATTAACAATTGAAATTAATTCTTATATGTTATTTTTGGTTGTAATATGGCAAATGTTGAATATAATTGCGCTTTTCTTTTTGTTCTTGTATAGTAAGACATTATAGTTTGGCAAAGTCTAAACTTAACACATAAGGTTTGAAAATGTATACTTTGGTGTTATAAATAATTCATATATTCCACGCGATGTGTATAAATCTCATTTAATATGCAATGTATGCGTTGTGGTGGCCCCATATATATATTAAATTCGTACATTACGTACATACGAGTATATATATATATATATGTATATATATGTATGCACATAGCACATCGAACTGAACTAGAAATGTGTCTTGAGCAACGGCCGCTAAAGCAGCGCCAGCT
This sequence comes from Nebria ingens riversi, assembly GCA_018344505.1. NCBI lineage: Eukaryota > Metazoa > Arthropoda > Insecta > Coleoptera > Carabidae > Nebria > Nebria ingens. Next base: position 28,077 of record JADQWA010000320.1, read on the forward strand.
ACAAAATTATTTAAAGTGGTCGATCTTTTTTATCAACATCGATACATGCATATTTCATATTTTTATTTCGTAAATAAAAACATTTTCGTACACAAAGTATATGATGAAGGAAGTGTGCGTGGCACTCAACTGAATGGTATATTTTATTCATCCAACAAGAAAGATAAGAGCTCCAGCGAAGACAATAGCTATTATTATTATTATTATCATTATCAATTCGTGCGTTTGAATAACGAGTTTTTTGATTTTCAATATTTGCTTGCTGACACAATGCGTCAAGTGAACAATAGAGGGGGTTGATACCTACTGTCAATAAACATATACATTACAATCAGATTGTCATTTGTATTTATCGCGTTTGTTATCCTTTTCAACTGTATCATTTATTAATTATTCGCATTTAAAACATTGGTATTGTAAACGCGGTACTACGAATGAGTTGACCAATCAACGTGTTGAAAAACTGAGCTAATCACTTATTAATTCATCTGCATGGTTGTCAACAATAAAATTTAAAATAGTTTAATATTATGTGAAGCTTTATAAAAGAAATCAAAAAAACTAAGAGTTAGTTGGCTATCGTGTGTCGTAGATACCACCAGCACTACAATCGTGTGAATGGTAATATACAGTTTGGTTGACATTGAAATTAAGTAGTTTTGTCCGTCGAAATTGGGTGGATGCGCTATTTATTTTTATTTCCCAATGTAATTTGTACAAACGTCACATTTCGTTCGCCGAAAAAAGCCAATAATTAGATTGTTTCACTGCCACTAGTTCAACCGGAAACTTTTTAATGTAATTTATTATTTGCCATTGTTCTTTTAATTAAGGATCGTGTTTTGAATAAATCAAACTACGAGCACAATTTTTATAGTTTATTTTAATTATATTGTCGACTTTATTTATTTGCGCACATATTAATTAATAAGTGAGCTCGTTCATATAATATTTCATAATACATTTTTGTTTAAACTTATTTAAAAACATATTTATAATAATCTACCAGCAGTGCCGTAAATTATTTCACACCATATACAGTTGGCGATAGTGGCTGTGATATTATGTAATTAGTTGAAATGCTACCAACGTTCAGAGATTAAAGCGACTGGTAATGTGTGGAAATAAAATAGGGTTATAGTTTCTTAATGAGATCTGGATTTAATAGTCTACTTATTTCAGATTTATATATACCTATAGCCGAATTCACATAAGAAGAACAGTTTTGTGGCATGAATCATACACTTTTTACATATAATCATATGGAGTGTAGTGATGATTCATGCCACAAAAATGTTCTTCTTATGTGAATTCGCCTATACCTATATACGTGCTTGTATTGTACACACATTTATTTGTTGATATCAAAAAGTTATTTTCTATTAGGGAAAAAATAAAAGTAATAAAAGAAAATTAATATTTGTTACCAGAATACGTTTTTCCGGTATCACTAAGTAAATAATATATAGGATAGGTAACGTGTACCTGTATTTATTTTGAGTTTATACAAACTCAACAAAACGAATTTTCCCTGAGGTAAACGTAAAACAATTTTGGTCTGGACCAAGAAAACAATAAAACCCGACTTTCGTAGAGGCGCTACGATAAATTAAATTACACATTGTTCGCGGCGATGCGATGTTAAGCTAGATATTTAATTATCGATACTTAAATACGAATCAAAGCGAAATTGTACGCGTTCATAAGAATTCTATTAAAAAATAATTATATTATGCTCTAAAAATATCTCCATTCAACAAAAGTAGTTGATTTACATCGAGCAATTGTTAAAACAAACAAACGGTTATCATTTTTTGTCAAGTTGGTAATAGTAATTTCACCAACAGTTAAAATATGAGACACGTAGGCCAACAATCATGATACACATAAATCATCCGTCTGGCAACGCTGCGTGTGTGTGTAATATAGGGTAAAACAATGCAACAGTGGATTTTTAATTAACGACATACGTGTAGCCGCAATCAAGCTGCGACACACTCATTAAAAAAAACTCCCCAGCCCAACAAAAGCAAACTAAAATGACTTCATATTTCATACTTTTTTAATTATGATTGCTCACATTATTTATGATCCCGATCACATAAGTGATCACTTAAAAATAACCCGTAATTAATGACTCTAAAGTTTATTATTATAAATATTTCAAATCGCGGAGGTGCAAAAACCTGACACATGAATCTATGTAATTTACACACTAAGTTAATGCAGAATAATGTCACAATTTAATCAATATTGTATAGTGTTTTAATAGAAGTTTGTCTAGCTTTGTGTATACGCGTATATGTGCTTTGCTATGTTTGGTATTCGGCACAGTGACATCCATCGCCTTGAGTGACGGAGGTCGATAGGTCAGGGTTCGCCTGACTGCCATCGAAACTCCAGTGCTCCGGAACGCGTTAACGTACACTCTACACAAAAAAAAAAATGTTACGACGCTACTACTTGACTAAAGCTACCTTAAATTGCATTAAAATGTTCAAAGATGTTATTTAAAATAAACTGATTTACCCCAACGTCACAATCACAAACAGAGACGAAGCACTAAATGTCAGTAGTCCTAAAAAATAGCTTATGTTATCACACATCTTCAGTTTATTTATGAATTTATTTCTGATCAATAAATCTATACTAGCCCCGTTTGGTCCGGAAACAAAATGTGATAAATTTCGGACGAGTGGAATCGTTTGGAACTATTCCACTTGCGGGTAATCCTGTCCCTTCCGAAATTCACTTAAACCAATTCTGTGCCAAATGGGGGTTGAATTATATCGACGAGCAAAGGTGTGTGCTATATAGGTGCTTTATATATATATATATAAAAGTTACCCCCCCCCCCATTCCTAATACAAAACTAAAGCTGGATTTAGTTGATTTTATCTAGTTGAAACGTTACGGCTGTTTGCCCTGATAACTGGGTCAATATTATATGCAATTATATTACACACATGAATTATTATAATTTACGTGATTTACACGAAACACTGCACACATCATATTATGATCTTTATCTTTATTAAAAACGGTACACACATCATAAGGTACTTTTAATGTACAACTATAATTGAATTCACATAAGAAGAAAACATTTTTGTGGCATGAATCATACACTTTTTACATATAAACATATGGAGTGTAGTGATGATTCATTCCTCAAAAATGTTCTTCTTATGTGAATTCGCCTATCTACTTATATCAAACCCCCTTAAAGCGGAGGTTTGACACTACATGAGACCTATTCTGAGTATCTCAATCAAAAATATTGAAGTGAAATTGAAGTGTGTGTGTGTGTGTGTGTGTATGTGTGTGTGTGTGTGTGTGTGTGTTCGCGTGTGTGTGTGTATGTGTGTGTGTGTGTGTGTGTGTGTGATGTGTGTGTGTGTGTGTGTGTGTGTGTGAATGCTCTACAGCCAAAACGGCAAATGCAATAATCATCAAACTTTAAACTTAAAACTTGTATATGCCTCGGAAGAAAACCTTCTATTTTTGAAAAGAATATTCAAACCGGAAGTGCATGTTTACTCTTGTCATTTTTTCGAAATTCTACAATATCTCCAACCGGCTGCACTTACAGAAAATATACTAGTATTCAAAATGAAAGATATTAATATTATGCACAACTTTTGTTTAAAAATTTTCTTCAAAAACATTACCGATTTTAAGAAAATCACTATTTAAATTTTAGAATGTCTTATTTATGTTGCCAAGGTTACGTAGGTATAGAAAGTTATACTTATGGTTATTAAAATATTAAAACATTATATATACATATTTTGTTAGGTTTTTTAATTCATTTGAGGACTAAAACATCTGCAGTGTCCTGCACTTTACTTTCTAGGTATATATTATTAACCACTATATCTAAACAATATATGCCTAATACCTATAAGAAAGTCCAGTGCAATACACTGCAGATGTTTTTCTTTATAAGAACACTAATTATGTTCCCACTTGGTAATTCTAAGATATTCTCTTGCGGCAGCTTTAATAAACACAAAAATAAAAACTATTAAAAGTTTGATTAGAATACGCTTTTGAGGACTCAGAATAGATCTCCCATGTATCTAGTAATGTCAAGCGCCTATGGAGCGTCTTTGTAACTAAACTAAAAAATGGATGCTATATCTATGATCTACATCTAGATTACCACGACAATTCTACTAATTACAAATTTCGAACTAAACCATGCTGTTAGGTCAACAAAGAGCATCGCTCGTACCTACGGCTACAAACATCTCAAATATTAACGACTATTATTTATCAATAACAACACAATCTTATTAATCACTATCGCTTAGAAACGATTTAGACATTAGGAATGCAATATATTTGTAAACCTGTTAAAACCAGGAATTCATCCGACAATCAATTGGAATTGTTTGAAATTCTATATTTGCTAAACGACAATTGAAATTTATCAAAGTAGTTTATGTTGTTTTGAATTAAACTAGAAACTGTTGATGTATGATTTAATAGCTTAGTCTAATTTAAGTTTGTCTGCCATGTGTTTAGCGCATATGATTTGAGAGTTTGAATTGTGATTTGTTCCAGGTTTGAAAACTATAATCAACGCGTTGTTACATTCTTTCAAACAACTCGCCGAAGTCATGACTTTGACCATTTTCTGCCTGATGGTGTTTGCGTTATTTGCGCTACAAGTATACATGGGTGAACTGAGGAATAAATGTGTGTTCAACATAGAACTCGGGAATGTTTCGCACCAAGAGTGGAGAGAGTAAGTATTTGATTCATTTAAAACACTTATTTTACAAGTGCGTTTCTATAAGGCGCTGTATATGTACGCTCGCTATAATCTATAGAAGTTAACTAAATGATTGAAAATCTTTTGATCTGAACTGTGATCAAGCAACAACTTCATCATAAGTGCTTCCGTTTCCTGAAAGTCACCCATGAGATCTTAAGGTCTTAAAGAAGTATGAATATATACCTACGTAACGTAAGGTTTCTTTAGATGTTGAAAATTGATCCCTAAGTTAAATGGGGACGATCAAATTATATCCGGTGTTCATATTTCATATCCGATTCACTTGAATCTCTGACTCTAGTAATCCGATTTGGATTTCAAAGTAGCTTAAATCAGTTGTTGTTTTTACTTTCTTATATGAAGTAATAAGTATTGTAATCATATAAAAAAACCTCGAGATTTTAACGGTAATGCACCTTTGGTCCTTCCCTGAATCGAGCCTGACCATTTTTGTAATGACATCTGTAAGTCTATTACTGCACTAGTGAAAATTTATTTTCATATAAACCTAAGTTGGTTACTGAAACCATAAAAATTTCAGTAATTTCCCTTTATTAATTTTTGAGTTAGAATTGTTTGAAGCTATATTAAGTATTCTAGCTGCTACAGGTTATTGTGCTAGAAATGTTCAGTTTCAGACCTGTCAGAACTTCAGGATGCACGATATTTTCAGGCACATTAAATGAAAAGCTTCAAAATTACTCTGTTCTCTAATGCTCCAATGTTTTGTACAATACAACCCCCCTGCTGGCACCGGCGCAATGTGCTGGTTGAACCATGCATGGTATATATCCCAGGCAACTGCGCCGTATGTTCCTCAGACCTGTCGTACTACCCTACCAAAATAAAATATAAATGATAAATGTACCTATATGGTATAATGTTAAGCTAGCCGTCCACGTAGATGGCTAGCATAGCTTTTTATGGCTGCACTGCATAATGTTATTCTTATGGAACTTTATAATATTATTATTTTTGACCTTTTTTTATTTTATAGATAATTTTTATAATAAATATTGGGTGGCCTAAAATGAGTGTAATCCAGTTTTGCTTCCTCAAATCGGGGACATTAGCATAATTTGGATGAGCAAAATAACGATTTATATCGACCAAGGAAATGGTGACCAACTTGAAATCAATGTACCGATTTGACTAAATATTTTTATGTAATCTCTGTTAACTATTTTTAAGATATATAGTTACTTTTGACTTCTCCGCGCCATCTTGAAATAAAATGGCGACCATTTACCTTCTAAACCAATGCACAGATTTGATTAAATTTTTCAATATACATCTCTGTTAACTATTTTTAAGATATAGAGTAACTTTTGACATCTGGTACCTTCTTGAAACAAAATGGCGACCATGTAACTGCTAAACCAATGCAACGATTCGACTAAAATTTTCAATGTACATCTCTATTAACTAATCTTAACATATAGCGTTAATTGTGATTTCTGGCACCATATTGAAACAAAATGGCAACCATTTAACTTCTAAATAAATGCACCGATTTGACTAAAATATGATAGAGGGATTATTCATATATACCTAATACGTATAAGAAAGTCCAGTGCAATACACTACAGATGTTTTTAAATGACGATTACGACATTTGATTTATATTTGTTTATGACTTGTGTGCAATGTATGTATGTACCTATATTGTATGTAACGGTGATGGGAATGTATGTGTGTGTAAATCGTTCGCCTCTAAACTCTATCGCCTACAAATCAGTTCCAGGGGTGTTGTTGTGCTCTGAATGCATGTCCATGTTTCAATCACGGTTGGGTAGATATCCTCGTCACATCAGAAGGCAGCAACATGTGATATGATGTGTAGCTGTTGCTTTTGCACAAAGATGGCATAATACGGCTAGTGTTCTAGATTACAAGGCGCAACCGAGGATTTCCCAACGGATTTTAGATGTTCAACCTATCTCTCTTTCTCTTACTGTATTGTACTGTAGCAAAGCCATGATTTAATAAATGTCACGCTCACGTCCGGCAACCGAAACTAATCTTCCATTTATTTTAACTTTAATAGAATTCGCGTAATTATGTTTGCTACTGTCTGTACATTTACAAACGGCATCCGAATACGGTTAAATCTTTAATTAACGCATTCACTTTCATCTAAATCCTATTACGCACAATTTCATAAAGCCAGTATACTAATAATTACAAATTCAATAAGACAACATTTTGTAAACCTGGGTAAACTACATTTTTAAGTAGATTAATTAATGCTGCGAGAAATGCAAAAACGAATTTGTTTTCTTGTTCTAAAATGACGTTTTTCTTTAGGTATAATTTACCGATAAATGTATTTAAATGGTCACAACGAATAGTTGTTTTTTTAAGGGTAATTTTCGTAGGTATAGAATTTGGCAAATCAAATAAAATGTTATCAGATTCCTATTGGAGTTTTAAAGTAATTTCGCCCGAAAGTAGTCTATTTGCAACACTGGTGTGATTGTGTGATTAAAATTTGATTTCCGTTATTGAACAGATGGACGTGGAACCCGGACAATTGGCTGTTAAACCTGGATGAGGAGCCGGTGATGTGCGGAAATGTAACGGGCGCCCGACACTGTCCCATCAACACAACGTGCCTGTGCGTCGGCGAAAATCCGAACCACGGCTACACGAGTTTCGATAATTTCCTCTGGTCAATGCTGACCACCTTTCAGCTCATCACACTTGACTATTGGGAGAATGTGTACAATATGGTATATAAACCAATCTCACTCAACATACTGAAAGACAATTTAAATTCTATGCCAACAAGTTTGAAAAATAGTATATATAGGTACTTATTATGTTGAGAACTACTGCTTCACTCTAGTCTCTTTTTTGCGCCATCTCCACTCTCTAACAAACTGTTGCGACTAGCTTTTTTTTTGAAAACCAAACGAATATAAACATCATTTTTAGTACTTTTGAAGTATCCCTTTAATTAACAATTTTAATTTGTAGGTCCTATCGACTTGTGGACCGATAAGCGTGTCGTTTTTTACTGTGGTCGTGTTTTTCGGATCATTTTATCTAATCAATCTAATGTTGGCTGTTGTGGCGCTCAGTTATGAAGAGGAAGCGGAAATCACACAGGAGGTAATGCCAAATCAATGGAAAGCACCGCAAAACACACACACACACACACATCAGCAATAAATAATGTAAATGACAACCAAAATTTATTATATAGGTAATCTATACATCAAAACAAGATTCGCGCTTAAACGAAATGAACTGAAATTTATTTGAAAAGGTCGTACACGTCGTTATATTTACGAAAGTACTAAAGTTTCAAAAGAAATTTCTCATAAAAACTTTTATAACTTACGGAAGCCTTTGCTTCGATTAATTTTTAAAATGATAGACTTACGAACCCATATTATGAATGAGTAACTCTGTCAAAGAAATTGTAGTAAAAAAAAATATATCTTTTGTTAAAAATATTTAGAGAGAAGATCGAAAAATTAATTTAAAATATTCTATAATGTATAAATACTAGGGTTGGGTATTCATTTAATTATATACACCCATACATTACAATTCGACTGTAATTCAATTCGTATTTGTTTTCCTTTAAACTATATCGTTTACTGTTGAAATCATACATAAAATAAATGTTTTAAACAAATCCAAATAGGAAAGAAGAAAGGATCTAACAGACCATCGAGAAGACTCAACATTTAGTTTTGATCCGTCGCATATAAACGTGAAAATGTTGGGCAAGTGCAAAACGAAGAGGATAGATTCGCGAAAAGGAGTATTATTGGCGAGTTATTCGCGTAAAAAGACACGGCGAAGAAAACGGGGTAAAAGCAGTGGCGGTGGCACGAACGGCACCGCTAATGGGGAGGGCAAAGAAGAAGACGAGAGTAAATCTAGGTGAGAAGAAAAATACATCGCAGCGTATACCAATAAAATAACTAGTAATATATCATAGTAGAGAATAAACTAGTATTTGTAATCATTACTTATGTATGACGACGAACTATTCATTTTTAATCTTTAGTTATTGCAGTCGGATCATCTAAGACCCCAGTACTTTACTTATGTTTCATAAATGTTAAATAACAATATGAAATGTTAAACAATTTCTTTCTTCATTATGTTTTCGCGTGAGGTCATTAAAGACCTCACTATACCAGTTAAAGATTTAAAATATGATTGTATAAGAATTTTATTTAAATAAACTCTATTTGATCTAACTATGTATAAAACAATATATATATTTTTCAAAATAAAACTAGATCTGTAACACCATCGCCGAGTCCGTCTCCTAGACACAGTAATGCTTCTCCGAAGCTACCGTTAGCGTTACCACCTCCGAAGCATGTTCAAATGACGGAGTATCGGCCTGCGGATACGTTACACCCGATTAACACACTTGGTAAATGTTATAAACAATCATAAACACAAATTAATGAACGTCTGAGAGTAGTTAAAAAATGTTTAATAATTAAGAATCATTAGTTCTATTGATGTATGTTGGTATGTTTAGCGCCAAATCGTGGTCATTTGCATAGTCGACAAGCAAGCAGTAACAGCGGCGAAGGGAACAATCGGGAATCATCACTAGATGATTCAGGAGTGGTCGATGACCACGAAGAAGGGGATTTGACGTCAGAGGATGTCACCTCGCACATGCCACATAATGTTGTACGGGTAAACACTTTTTTTTTTACTTTTTTTTACTTTTTTAAAACTAATCAAACATATTCATCACCATCATCATAAAATGACCAACTCTGTATGTTTCTAATTGCTTCTTGTAGCTACAACGAATCGAAGCAACTCCAGTGACAGTAGCTCTAAGTCCGAAAGAAATCCGGGTAATAAAATGCAACGGAATCAACTCGTGTAAGCAGCAAAAACACGAGAATTTGTATACTCTACCTCCAGACTACCTATCACACATAGTCGTTCTAGGTATTGCATCGATTTACTAAATAAAAAATATATATCGCTCGTTTTTGCGTATACAATTGTTGTTTATGTTTGATGGCGCTTATAGATGATCTACCCGATCGTAACTGTGTACAGTGCGTCCAGTGTTGCGTGGATTACGCCGGCTGGCTGCAATTTCAACACGGATTGTACCGGGTCGTAAGGGATCCATTGTTTGAGCTTGCAATCACGATTTGTATCGTGCTCAATACTATGTTCCTAGCAATGGAACATCACGGCATGAGCGAAAGCATATTACGTGCTTTAGATATTGGAAACAAGGTACACCCACTCCCACACACACACACCCACACAATTTTGATATTGATTTTTGTAAACATCAACTAAATATGATTTTGGATAGGTTTTCACTTCCATATTTACATTCGAATGCTTCCTAAAACTGTTGGCCTTGAGTAAGGAATTCTTTGCGTGTGGTTGGAATATATTCGATTTGATTATCGTGTCTGCAAGTCTCCTCGATTTGATATTCGAACTTGTGGATGGCCTTTCCGTGTTAAGAGGATTGAGACTGGTATTACACAGTGTGATTAGCAACGCGTAATGAAATGTGTTTTGATGTTGGTTTGATTGCAGTTACGTGTATTAAAATTAGCCCAATCATGGACAACGATGAAGGTGCTCTTAAGTATTATTATTTCGACAATTGGCGCGCTTGGGAATCTAACACTAGTGCTAGTGATTGTTATTTATATTTTTGCTGTGATCGGAATGCAATTATTCTCGCAAGATTATACACCAGAGAAGTTCGCACCAGATCCTGTCCCAAGGTACAATATCTCATAATTAGTATTTATTAGCAATCAAATCCCCATATTGTTGGATAATAAAATATATACTCTATACGAGATACAATTTATTCTATGTATGTACATGTTATTGACTTTTTTGCAGATGGAATTTTACAGATTTTTTTCATTCATTTATGATGATTTTTCGGATATTATGTGGTGAATGGATCGAACCACTTTGGGATTGTATGAGAGCAGAAAATGAAGAAGTAAGTTGTAAATGATTGTTTAGTTACTAAATGGTAAACCTAATATAACAAATATTAGTTGTTATTCTTCAATTTAATCAACAGTGCCCAAAGACAATAAATAAAATCTACAACATTATTTAAAATAAATACAATAGTTGTTATTATGTTATAGGGACCGGGTATATGTCTCGCAATATTCTTACCAGCATTGGTAATGGGCAATTTTATGGTGCTCAATCTCTTTTTGGCCTTATTGCTCAACAGTTTCAACTCAGAAGAACTGAAAAATCGTAAAGAGGTACTTCAAACTCAATCATTTGTTGATTTTAAATCATTACTAAAAATATTTCTTTAATTTAGAGACGTATTTAAATTTGATTAAATGTTTTTCAAATATGGTTTTTTGTAACATAGGAAGTAGGAGACGAATCAAAGCTAGCCAAAAGTTTTGAACGAATACGCTCAATAGTACGTAAGAAAAAATACCGAAAAGAAAACGTCGAAAACGAGAAAAACGTCCGCCTCGAAAAGATCGTTCGCGAAGTGATGGATCGACACAAAAAAGACGAGAACTTCACGGCGGCGATACAGGAAACAGTCATCGGATTTCCAACCGACAATATCTATAACCGCAGTTACCAAGAGGCACTTAACCGGCCGATAACTGTTGACTTTAGCGACGCGGACATTTACCAAAAAGGACTGGTAACCACTTACACGCAAAGCAGCATAGATAGCGATAAACCAAAGCGTTATTCCACGTTGATAAATGGGAATTCGGATGCGGAAAATGTCTCCGAAAAAGAGCTTTTAACCGGAAGTAATAAACCGACAGTGAAGTTTAGTAAAACGTCGTCTGGCTTCAGGACCCAGAAGAGTGATAGCAAAGGTGAGATTTTGTTACTTATTTCTTCTCAGTTTTATATCAGATTTTCAAACTTAAATAATAATATCTGCAGTGTTCTATACTGGAAATTCTTATACGTAGTAGTATATATCTGTTTAGGTTTATAATTAGAGCGTTCACACACAGACAGGCTGGGATGCTCAAAACGGATATTTCTGTTAAAAATCTTGATTTAGAAATTACTTTGTATAAAAAGTATACAATGTTACGAAGTAACGCTTTTTTGAAAGTTTGAACATTTGAAATTATTTTAAATTTTTTTTCTATTTTTCTTCTACCTACTATATAAATGTTAATTTTTATTTTAAATTTATAATATTTCAAAAATGTATAGGAACAAACACAGGTACAGTAAGGCACTTTAGCTTTGCGAGTGATTGGCTCTGATGCTCATATAGTTATTTAACAATTTTACAAGATATTTACACCATTTACTCTATGAACTAAAATATTCTCATTTTTAAGCTAAATCATAACTACGCAACTTGTATCGCTAGATTTATAATTAATTGCATGTTTGCTTTAATAAAAATGAGAAACGCTTCTAAAATGTAACATCATTTCTTATTAGTTTTCGTGAAAATTTACATAAGTTCTGAATAAATTAATATTATTTCCTAATGTCTGTATTCTTAAAATAATAAATAACAAGTAGTGTCTACGTCACCACTAAAGGGAAATGGTGTAAATAACACTACATTATATTCACCGATTTGGCATGAATCATTTTTCAGAAGAAAATAAAACACACACACACACATTTCAACAACATAAGTTTCAAGCTTAGTAACACAAATGCAATATAACCACAAATGTATGAATTAATTTTCTATATCTAAATCAAGATTGGAATAACAATAAATAGTGATCTGATAGTGAATTTCGATCGTTTGCAGACGGCTCAACGCGAACAGAAAGCATCGAGTTAAAAAACTTGGATAGAGGAACTTCGGCGGACACGGAGAACTCAGAGCAGGCGCTGTGCCCGTCGAGTAGGGACACAATGGGCGCCTTGGGGGTCGGCATGGGGATTCTAGGCGGCGTCGGCCTTGGGGGTGGCCTGACCTGTGGCCCAGACCCGAAAGACTCAAAGAGTAAACAGGATAATGATTCAAGTAAACCTTGGCACACTTTAGTTTCTTACGTTGATGAACTGACTGTAGGAGGACGACGGAACTCTAAGGGGCAGTATGTGGATGGGATGGGCAGTTTTCCTTATTTTGGTAAAAATAAAACACCGAAAATACCGTCGGATTGCTTCCCGCAACATTGTTACCAAAGGTAATGTCCATAGCTGTTAAAATGCACTCTATTGAAACACACTCATCGGTGATGCTCCCCAGGTGCACATGCTGGGAAGCCATAATCCAGACGAAAGTTGGCCAACAGTGGACCGTCCTCCGAACCGCTATTCTCTCCGTTGTGGATACACCAGCTTTCGAGTGGTTCATCCTGTTCCTCATCTTCGCCTCCAGCATCACCCTCTGTTTCGAGGACATCTACCTCGACGAGAGCCCCGAGCTTAAGTACTATCTCTACTGGACCAACATGGCATTTTGCATCATCTTTACCATTGAAATGGTGCTCAAATGGATAGCGCTAGGCTTCAATAAATACTTTGCTAATTTCTGGACTATTCTCGATTTTATCATCGTTTTCGTAAGTATAATTCTGTTTTCTCATCTTTTAATTGTCGGTTAATGTGAATAGTTTGTGTTCCCATTATCCGATGTTGTTTTCGTCTATGTATGTATGTATGTATGTATATGTGTGTGTATGTTTTTAAAATACCAAAAGCAGATCAAATTTTGTGACCAGACTTACCACTTTATATGTTCTTGTTTGCGTACTATCTGTGCAAGGTAAGAAACCAACAACGGTAAAAAAGGATGCTGAAATTGTTTTTAAAAGAATTTTACTGTTTTTCTCTGAAGTTGCTTCGAGAACGCTTTTGTATTGCTGCTCAAAACATTTATTAAAACAGGCGTCTTGACTCTGTTTAAGCTGTCGTTTTTTTTTCAGTGCTTAAAAATCAAACTGAACATCACAAACAAGCATTTAAATTTAATTCCATAAATAACAAATAATTACTAAATCTATATTTAATTAAATACTATTATAATAATAAAATTCATATTAATAAAAGATATATTATAAATAAAATTCAACTCAACATAAAATAAACTAAGTGATCTTCAGTTTGAATCTAGTTTAAGCTAATGTAACTCGTAAAAAAACTTGTATTATTATCATAATCTTTATCTTATTATCTGAGAAATATATATCTATATAGTTCAGTTGTATTTTTATAAAATTAATTCGTAGATAGTGCTGCATACACAAGCTTCTAATGGTTACCGTAGAAATTGGCGCGCCATATCTGCTGACATTTACAAAATCTGTATATACATCTTCGTAGAGTAGTGTTACTCAACCAATCAAACACAAAATAACACTACAGAACGCCGTAATTACCTATAAAATATATTTAATTTTGTTTTCCAAAACTCATCTTAAAACCCCGCAGTGACGAAAAAAGTTGTGCGCAACTGACTCGTTAGTTACAGCCATAATAATCACAGTCGCATCAATTTGATTCTAGCAATATTTAATTTCATAATAAAACAAAACAAATCAAAAATTGATTAAACACTCAAAATAGTTAGCAATCTTCTCTAGTGTTATACTGCATGTATTTTAATGATTGAAAATTAAAAGAAAAAAAAAAGGTTGAGAAACATCGCTTTAGAACTTATAATTATTCATATGCATTTTGGACTTCTAAATTATCTCCTAACAAATATTAATTGTTATTTTATGATTGGCAGGTGTCAGTCTTCAGTTTGCTTATTGAAGAAAATGAAAATTTGAAAGTACTAAGATCGCTACGAACTCTAAGAGCTCTGAGACCACTAAGAGCGATTTCTCGATGGCAAGGGATGAGAATCGTGGTCAATGCGCTTATGTACGCTATTCCCAGCATCTTCAACGTGTTACTAGTGTGTCTGGTGTTCTGGTTGATATTTTCCATAATGGGCGTCCAGTTCTTTGGCGGGAAATTTTATAAATGCCTAGATGAAGATGGCGAATTACTTCCAATTGATGTTAGTCACAATTATTCAATACATCTTGAGCAGAAACACCACAAATATTATTCAGAAACTCCATTATTTATCTATTTATTGATTTATATTTTCTCATCGCTTCTAACAAATTTACTAGTAGGATTTAATACAAATACTTTGTGGTGTTTCTTGACAAAATAGAAGACTTATCTTGTTGCATCAATATTTTGTTACTTTCAGATTGTTAATGATAAGTGGGAATGTTATGAGAAAAATTACACGTGGATCAACTCAAAAATATCATTTGATCATGTTGGAATCGCATACTTAGCGTTGTTTCAAGTCGTAAGTAAAAACAAATAGTTTTTTTTAATTTAAGTAATAAATACTATGTTGTTGTTTTTTTTTTTTTAAATTAAAGGCGACCTTTGAAGGTTGGATGGAAGTAATGGCTGATGCTGTGGATGCAAGAGGAGTAAACTTACAACCGCAAAGAGAAGCGAGTCTATACGCTTACATTTATTTTGTGATCTTCATTGTTTGTGGATCATTCTTTACGCTTAATCTCTTCATTGGAGTTATCATCGACAATTTCAACGCGCTTAAGAAGAAGGTACTCAATCAACTTAACATTTGTGTCTAGATCAATTATTATTTCGATATGTTTAGTATGAAGGAGGAGTGTTGGAAATGTTTTTAACAGAAAGTCAAAAACATTATTATACTGCGATGAAAAAACTCGGCAGAAAGAAACCGCAGAAAGTGATTAAGCGACCTATCAATCAATTCTTGGCGATGTTCTATGATTTATCGAATTCACGGAGATTTGAAATAGCGATTTTCGTATTGATTTTTATCAATATGTTAAGTATGGGGATTGAACACTACAATCAACCACATGCTATTTATTTCGTCCTTGAAGTCAGTAACGCTTTTTTCACCACCGTTTTTGGATTAGGCAAGTACAAAATATTTTTCATATGTATCAAATTTAACTCTAATTGGTTTTGTTTTTATTACTTTTTCAAATACTCCTTCCTAACTTAATGGTAACGGCGCTAAATTTAAATCGTCTATATAAGTATTTAAAAGTTAAACTTAAATATGTGAACTACTACTTTTACTTTCTTATACGAATGTATATAAGCAAGTATTGTAATCATGAAAACAATCGAGATTTTAACGGAAATACATCTTTTGACCTTCCCTGAGTCGAGTCTGACTATTTTCAGAATTCCGTTTGTGTGTGTATGTGTGTGAACACTCTACAGCAAAAATGGACAATAATCATCAAACTTTAACTTGTATATGCCTCGGAAAAAACCTCATATTTTTGAAAAGAATATTCAAACCAAAAGGGCATGTTTACTCTTGTAATTTTTTCGAAATTCTGCAATATCTCCAAAACGGCTGCCCTTACAAAAAATATACTAGTATTTAAAATGAAAGATATTAATATTATGCACAACTTTTGTTTACAAAATTTCTTCAAAAAGTTTACCGATTACAAAAAAATCACTATTTAAATTTTTGAATGTCCTATTTATGTTGCCATGGTTACGTAGGTATAGGAAGTTATATTTATAGTTAGTAAAATATTAAAACATTATATATACATATTTTGTTAGGTTTTTAATTCATTTGAGGACTAAAACATCTGCAGTGTTTATTAATCCCTCTATCTAAACAATATATGTCTAATACGTATAAGAAAGTTCGGTGCAATACACTGCAGATGTTTGTTTACAAAATTATGCATAAAGTATTGAAATATATTAAATAATGTTTCGTATTTTACAGAGGCTATCGTCAAGATAATTGGTCTTCGATACCATTACTTCACGGTGCCGTGGAACATGTTTGACTTTCTGTTAGTGTTGGCTTCCATCCTTGGTATTCTTATGGAAGATATAATGATAGACTTCCCAGTATCACCAACACTTTTGCGAGTTGTACGCGTATTCAGAATTGGTAGAATACTTCGACTTATAAAAGTAATTGTCAATTTCCTCTACGCTCTAAACAGTCTAAGGATGGTTAATTAGATTCAACGAAACCATCCCTAAACTATTTGAATGGTTGATCTGAATCGAATCACTTTATTTATTAACGATTACCATTGTTCTCAGGCGGCAAAAGGCATTCGGAAGTTACTATTTGCCTTGGTAGTATCACTCCCAGCGCTTTTCAATATTGGCGCCCTATTAGCGCTGATAACATTTATTTATGCTATAATAGGGATGTCTGTGTTTGGACACGTGAAACAACGAGGCGCGTTAGATGATATGGTGAATTTTGAAACGTTCGGAAGAAGTATGCATTTATTGTTTAGGTAAGTGCAACTAAATGTAACTTTGGTCATAAATAATTTAGATGAGACGATGCAAAATAAGAGATATAATGGGATTGTTTTGCTTTAGACTAATGACGTCTGCGGGTTGGAATGATGTGCTAGAATCACTAATGGTGCAACCGCCAGATTGTGATATACATTTCAAGAACAACCAAAATGGTGACTGTGGTCATCCATTACTAGCAATAACTTATTTTACAAGTTTTATAATAATAAGTTACATGATTGTTATAAACATGTACATTGCAATAATTCTGGAAAATTTCAATCAAGCGCATCAAGAAGAAGAGATTGGAATTGTTGAAGATGATTTAGAAATGTTTTACATCCGCTGGTCAAAGTAAGATTTTTTTATAATTTAAGGACCCGAATTTAATTATGCATACAATTGGACTGTTTTATGCTATAAACAATTTGTTTTATAAAACTTTTAATTTACCTACATATATATTTTTTAATAACTAAATAGTTTATTTTATATTTTTACAGGATGGACTTTTTGTATGACCCTTGCCACTGCTGTGGACAAAATGTTGATTTATTTTTACCTTGAGGATTTTTATTTCGTTTTGGGTATTATTTTTATTTCTTTAATTTTTTTTTTCTAACGGTAATCAAACCGTAGTCCGCCATTAAAAACAAATGCCAAATAGGATTGAAACCTAATCTTTAAATAAAACAAACTTATAGATCACAATTAAATTGCAATTTAATTCGTATTCATCGCTTTTGTTCATTTTTAAATCGTATCGCTTATTCATTATTTATAATTAAAATATCACAAATGTATCGCAACTTTAAAAATATATATTTTAAAATATATTAAATATTAAACAACAAAGTTAAGATCAATATTATAAAAGTTATTCATAAAAAAACAATTATGAGTGGTATCATCCCTATTAAAGCACTTATTTTTACCTTTCCAATTCTACATTTTAATTATGTTTATTAATCTGAAATATTTATTTGAAAAACAAAAACTATAGTTAATAAATATCTAAAGGCACGTAAATAATGTTTTTGCAGATATGATCCTCATGCAACACAATTCATACGTTTTGGTCAACTCTCCGAATTTATCGCATCCCTAGATCCACCTTTAGGGATCTCAAAACCGAATACGGTTGCTCTTGTAAGCTTCAATTTGCCAATTGCAAAAGGTAACCGTATCCATTGTTTGGATATTTTGCATTCGCTAGTCAAACATGTTTTGGGACATGTTGAAGAAACTGACACATTTGTACAGGTACATATATATATAATACATATGCTGATTTGGTGTAAAAATAACAAAATATATTTGATAATTTTGTTTAGTTGCAAGAACAAATGAATATAAAATTCAAGAAACAATTTCCCACACGCAAAGAACTAGAAATTGTATCATCCACGCGACTTTGGAAGCGTGAAGATAAGGCTGCACGTCTTATCCAGCGTACATTCAGAGAGTATATCAAGTAAGTGACTCGTATAAAAATGCAACATATAAAACATTGCTCTTACCTTTCAATTTCACAGCAATCGGTCATCATTGTCGCACACATTATTCTAAACGATTGTTCAGTTTTCTATTAACACTTTTTAACACTCTACGATCACAAACACACATGAAAACCAACAATTGTAACACTCACGTGTACGCGTTGTTACATTTTGACTGATTTTCACTGGTAACTAGATTCAAATTTGAACAAGTTTCATACGGTGTGTAAGAGAGATAGAAATATAACGAGCGATTTAGACTGTGTGAAAATGGAAAACTATGAATAAATAAAGAATTTATATCAATTGCCATTTTCTGTAAAATGTATAGTTATTATTTTTATGTATGAATCATAAATGTAACTAGGCTGATTATTTTGTAAAATTGTATGAGTGCTATTTTGTCAATTTGAGGGTGGGAAAGTATGCGTGTAAATTGGTTTTCGTGTACCTATTTGATACATGTCTTTGTTGTTTGTGATGTTAGAGCGAAAAGGGAACGGGAACGCGAACCCCTGGATGTGGAAGACGAGACGACGCAGACATCGTCGCCGGGCGGTTGGCAAGGGCGTTTATCCGCATTCTTGCATGTTCATCGGGGGAGTCGTGCCTCATCTCGCAAGTCCTCAAGGGCCTCGGACGCTAGCGACATCAGCGAGCTGGGGGGTCCATGGCTAAACCTCCCGCTGCTGTTGTTGTCTAGTGCAGCAAACGTGGCTCCAGAGGAGCTGGACCTGGGGCGCGATTCCAACGACGTCAGCATCAAGATCAGCGAGGCAACGCCTGAAGCCACTTCACCTGCCATCACGCCGGGATCCATGGTGCCGACCGGTCGGCGGCGGAGTATCTACAACTTCCCGTTCTTCCTCAAACACCAGGACGCCGTGGAGAACCCCGAAGATTCCCCGACACTCAGCAAAAAGAGTGGCATGAAAACCAGCGGAACCGCGCAATCTCTACACCCACTAACCGCGGAGGAAACAAAACCCAAGCGAGGCAGTATCATTCGGCGGCGGCCTTCGACTAAACTGCGCAGAAGCGGAAGTGTCGTACACAACCAATCAGACGCGGTTTCTGGCGCAGATGTTAGTATACTTGTTACGGAGGCGTCACCCGAAGC
Organism: Nebria ingens riversi; assembly: GCA_018344505.1. Lineage (NCBI taxonomy): Eukaryota > Metazoa > Arthropoda > Insecta > Coleoptera > Carabidae > Nebria > Nebria ingens. The sequence continues at coordinate 47,752 of JADQWA010000320.1, forward strand.
TCCACCATTGCCTCCACGGAAAAAGAATGAAGTTGTGCACGTGCTAGTGCATCGGGAAAGTGAGGAGTACAACATGGACGACTCTGACGAGCCAGCCGAAATCATTATTGTGCCAGACCGACCCATGCGAAGTGAGTCGCCGGTGGAGTGTATTATTTCGGTCAAATCGGAGATCGAACGGCTGAACCGACGTCAAGACAGCAGCTGATCTGAACTGTAGCCCGGATTCGTAGATTACAATTAAGGAAAACCGAAGCACTATTTAACACACTGCATATTTTCTGCACTACAAATGCAATAATAATTTTAAAACGGCTGATGGACAATCCCCAATCCTACGAATGATGAAAAGTGCAATAGTGATGATTGCGTAATAAGTTAGAAACTTATATATACTTATATATATAATAATAATAATAAATTATAATACTTATGTAGTTTAACTTATTTTATTTATTTTATAAACAGGGTTACGAATTTTTAATAATACTTTACGTTCATGTTACTGTAAAGTTATGGTAAAGTGAATTCTAATTGAAAAATGCATGCCGATGCATAATATTGTAAATAACATTTTTAGAATGCAGTACTAATTTTAAGAAACAAAAAAAAAACAACAGAAATTTTAGGACAGACCTAGTAGGTCTTGTTGAAATAAATGATAATAACAGATAAATAGTTTAAATTGAAAATCACCTGAAACACTACAAATAAATTTGTAACTTGTGATTTTCAAACCTAAAATTACAAATTGAGGAAAACCAAAATTTGTAGTGTTTGAGGAATTTTCTAAATTCAATATTTCGGCCTATCGTTGTTTGTAAATCATAGAATATTTAATTATATATATATATATATATATATATATATATATATATATATATATATATATTTATTATATATATATATATATATATATATATATATATTTAATTATATTTAAAAAAAAAATGACTCCGTTTATCTGTCGTTTCATGGGTTAATATTTCAACAACAAAAAATATCTCCAATGACTAAGTCAATTACTCAAGGTCACATAGAAGATTGAGTCAATTTCGAAGATGCTTCTATCTTTGAATTCAAAGTCGTACAATCAAGTAGTTACTTTAAAAGAAAATAAAACTTCTATTTAAAAAAAAATCTGGTAGAGCACAAAGCTTTGTATTATAATAGCATTGCAACGTTTTGAAGTTTGCAACACCGAATACATCTACAAACATCTGGTCATTATTCAAATCTGTATTTTAAACACTAATTAGTAAATTGAAAAATGAATAGATGAAATAGATATCTTCGATGTTGCAAACAAATCAAATTACATATCAGAATAGACAAAACAGATTTAAAATTTACTAATTCTTATTATAAGACGCCGAATACTGGGGACCATACTGAAGTTTGATTACTCTCCGGTTGAAATAAATGCAATTGTTATATAATCGAGTTTTCGCGTTATTAACGTGTTTAAAGTACTAATTTAGGGTTTAACGTACTAAATTCGTATTTTATTTCAATATTCGATATGTCTAAGGGTAATCAAATTTATTTTGACGGAAGTTGTGAATAATCTATGGCTAACTTCAGTATGTTTGTTTCCTATTAGGATTTTCTAAAATTTAATTTTTATCTGCATAGAATCCTAGTAATATAGATCCTTGTTTGTGATAAGCAAAATAAGGTATAAATAGCAATTATTAAAAAATATTAGCTATTTTTCCACAGCAAGGCATTGACAATATAAAAATAAATTACATTACTTATTCAAAACTTCTAAAGGCCTATGTAGATAGAAAAAAAAACTTCTTTTTAACAAAAAAAAATCAACAAAACATATTTGACTTAATAACTAATAAATAAAATATATTAGAACATTGTTTGGCTTCAAAGATTTTTCTATAATAATATATTTTTCATTAAGTCTAACCAAACTTTTCTAAATTCCATATCGTTGTAAGTTATTTGTCGAGTGATTTGAAAATAATTTTTGACGTGATTTTGTAAGTGATTTTAAGTAGAACGCAGGATTAGTATTAGCACAATAACCATTCCTTGTGTAAATAATGTAATATTTAATGAAAAAAAAAACTCAAAAATGTATAAAAAAAAAATGAAATTATTTTGCAATCATCGAATTGTGAGCAACAGCGAGTGAAATAAAATATATGACATGAGCTTAATTTAAAAAGAAAAAAAACAGTTGATTTGATCTTCCAATAATATGAAAATAAAATCGTTAAGTTTTCAAAATGAGATAATTTTAGCATATATATAATAACTATGACACATGGTTGAATATGTTTCGCGTTTGTTTGTAATGATTTTTTATTTGGGCAGTGACAAAATGGAAGATCATTTTGGGGCCAGTTAGAGTGATTTTGAATGGACAGTCGTATATGCTCAACCAAAATAATAAAAAAAACAAAATTGATTTCAATTTCTTATATATAATAACGTTTATAGATTGTTGAAAAAGTCATCAAGGTTATGCAGTCAGTATACCGGTATGATGCTAGCAATAACCGTTTTATGTTTAATTTAGATAAAGTCAGCACTACTTTTAAAAATGTACTTCAGTTCACTTAATATTATATATGAGAGATTGTGACGAATTTGAATCAAATTGAAAATAAGCAATTAATTTTGTATATTATAATAAAAATACTTTATATTACATATTGATCGTTATAACGTGTGATAACTGTGAATACCAAATATGTAGAAAACGATATAGTTTAAACAAATCTTTTTAAAATCGTTATTAAATAATGAAATTTTATTATCTTTGAGTATCAGACGCAATAAATAATCATTCAGTGTCCACGCTGGTTAATTATTTATTGTTTGCCTATACTCATTTTGTTGCTTGAATCAGAAAAATATTAAAATAAAAATCATCAAACCGGTGCTGGCTTTAGGCGCATATAAATAAACAAATATACTATTTAAATGTTATGGTGGCTAAAGCCAGCATTTGCATCAAATAAACGAAAATAAAAACCTAGAATGCCTTTAAATGTCATATTGGTATGTTGAAAAACACATTGTTTATTTTTGGTTTCTTTGATAATAGTTTGTTAATAATGATATGCTAAAATAATAGTTGAAAATTTAGATATTGTGATGTACAAATAAAAAAAATTAAAAATAACAAAAAACATGTCAAGAGTTACCCAATTTAAATAAATATAATACTATTTAATTTATGCTTAGTTTATTTATAATCATGACGATTTTAATTTTTATATATTAAATATATATAAATATGAATGAAGCGGTATAACACCGCGTTCAATTATCGTAATTAGTATTTCTGTTTGGACAACTTTATCTATAACCATTTACGAGATAATACTAAATATATAAATACACAATGCAAAGATGATCTATTGGTTACATAGTCTAACTACTTGTATTTTCTTGACACACACAAATATGTTCCTGTAGTAAAATTGAAAGAGTACGATAAATTACCATTAGGTTAGAAAAGGAACGAGCATACTCGTTCCAGTACAAATGATATAGTTTAATCTGAATTTTGTTAACTAATGAATCAAAACGAGACTTCTGGCACCATCTACATGGACCAATTGGAAACATATTAAAATATATAATTATTTAAATTATTGTTTAAAATGTTGGTCGCTCGCTCGCTAGTCGTAGAAAAAAGTTTGCGCCTCTACTCCTCTGAAGGTACTAAGCCGATTTCAACCAAATTTAGCACACATATTGTGTAGGTACCCGAATCGATCCGATGATAAATTATATCCAATCAGAGCCGTACTTCAGGAGATATTGGGCCCTCAAAACAAAATTACACCTTAAAAAGCACTTAGAAAAATAATAATTATACCAAAAAAATCTACGTAAAATTCCAAATTATTTGATGTATTTAATCATTTTTCAGATTATAACTGAAAGCCGTAAAAAAATAATGAACATACAATTTAAAAAAAAAAACTCAATAATAAAAATATTAATTATACCAAGAATATCTACGTAAAATTACAAAATTGTTGATGTATTTAAAGTTTATTCAGGTTATAAGTGAAAGCCGTAAAAAAATAATGAAAATAATAATTTTTAAAATAAATTAAAATCAGTAAACAATTGAACTGTTTTTGTTTTTTCCCCGGCTTGCGCGATACTTTAACTAATACATATGACAGTTGATATTTTAGATTGATTACTATATCGTTGTTGATTTGATTGTTACTCCGATTATTTTAATTATAGTGCAATAATAGTTATTCGACATGCCAAAATTTAGGCAACAGCTCACCGAGTATACTTTTTATAATAACCAAGGCATGAATAAAGATATCTTTGATTGATTACTGTACCATTGTTGGTTTAATTGTTGCTTTGATGTTTATTAATATATTGTTAATTTATTCAGAAATTCGCCAATGCCAATGCTAAAATGCTCGCCACAGGCGAGCCCTAAGCGTTGGCGAAGCCAATGCTTGTTAAACATTAATTTACATATTTATAAATTTTAATAGGTTTCCAATTAGTCAATGTAGATGGCGCCAGAAGTCTCGTTTTAATTCATTACTAAACAACATTCAGATACTAATAGTATATTCCGAATTTGAACCAAAAAAACCGCGACCGCGGTTATGGTTATTTTGTGGTTGCTTTGGTTTCCTGAAACGTCAATTTTAATTCGGAACACTCGGCGGTTATGAAAACACAAAATTCCGTCACATATGGTCAAATTCAAATTCGGAGCACTGCACAAGCCACAACCATGCACTAGTCCATTGAAAACAAATATAAACCAAAACCACGCACTAACCCGCTTTGCGCAATAACAAATTGGTAGAAAGTATAAAATTAACCAAAACAACCGCGATCAATTTGTGGTTATTTTGGTCACGCAATAATAACCAAGATTTCATGAGCCACATTCCGAAATTAAACCAATTTCATGAAATGTGAAGTCGGTTCAATTTCGGAGCAAGAAACCGCGGTTGCGGTTTTTTTGGTTCATATTCGGAATATACTATACATAGCAGAATAGGGTTGATACCTCAATTTTTTTTAAAAAAAATTATGGAAGGTTCTCATAATATAAGACTATTAGTCTAAATTTTATTGTTAAAACGTATATATTTAGATATGAATTTTTTAAGTTGCGTATTGACAGCCCTAAAAATGACGTCAGAAAGAGCGGGTGTTTAGTCTTTTTCACAACATACGGTTGGCGACACTTTATCACTATGTGGTGGGGGTGCCGCTTTGACAAGTGACAGTTGAAGAAGAAAAGGCAGAGAAAAGGCCGAAAAGGCAAAGCGGTTAGTGCAGAGAGTTCTCTGGGTGGTTATAACTATTATAAATAATTTTTTACCATGCCATCACCGCGTACATTAAATAGATGTCTGGCGAACATCAACCTACGACCAGGCATAAATGACCATATTTTTGAATATTTAAAGTTAAATTCGGAAAAATTAGATGTTAAAGATACGTATTGCATTTTAATGTTCGATGAGGTTTCTGTGGCCCCACACCTAAGTAACAATAAAGGCGAGAATTGTGTAGAAGGTTTAGAAACCATAAAAAATGAATCTAGCTATAGCATAGCGGATCATGCTTTAACTTTCATGATTCGCGGTATTTACAAATCATGGAAACAAGCAGTAGCTTTCTATTTTGTCCAATCTACGGCATCTAAAAATAAATTAAAACCGTGCATTGAAGAGGTAGTAAATGCGATTCACACAAAAACAAAATTTTTGGTGATCGCTTCAGTGAGCGATATGAATAGCCCCAATCGTTCTGCAGTCGGAATGTTGTCCCAGGATAGTGGACGAGAGGATTATATATGATTATATATATACAATAGCCGGGTGTGAAATAGTTCACCTCTTTGATCCGCCACATATCATTAAATGTATTAGAAATGCGTTACTAACTAAAAATATTGTATTTGCAAAGAATAGGGTAGCGAAATGGGAACACATTAAAGGTTTATGAACTCGATGGTGTTAATGATGACGGCAAGATCACCAAACTAACAAAAGATCATGTAGATCCTATAGGGGAAAAAAATGAAGGTGATTCTTGCTGTGCATACAAGTGTTTAGTAGGTCGGTGTATGGCATTTTGTCCCTGCTGACTAGGGCAAAGGTTATGGCCGATTTTGCGCTATTTATTAATAATATGTTTGACACATTAAATTCTAATGCCAGTAGTAGCCGTAAGTATTGCAACCCTGTTAGGAAGAATAGTGACCATCATGCTTTTTGGGCGGAAAGTAAAATTAAACTTAAAGGTCTAATGTTTCACGACATAAACACAAATAAACGGCTTCCTCAGCCACCATGCATACCTTGTTGCGTAACAACTATAAATAATGTTCAGGCATTATGGAGCAGTCTTCAAAAATTAGGAATGGTATATTTGCCTACTCGTGCTTTAAATCAGGACCCTCTGGAAAAAATGTTTGCTTTCATCAGAGGCTTGTGTGGATCCAATGACAACCCTACATGCGCACATTTTATCTCTGCATTTAAAACAAGCATAATAAACAGCTCACTAAAAAATTCAAAAGCTTCGAATTGCGCAATGGTGGGGAATCATAGCTCTTGGCCCTAAATAACCTTCTTTCAACACCTGCTCCATGTTCCCCAAATTCCAGACCACTTGAACCACCATACTTATGCAAATTATGTAAAATGTTTTTTTTTGTAATTATTAAATTAAGATTTTATAAAGTATATTCTTTGGTGTTAGGGCCGGTTTTATAAAAAAAATTATTTATCATTAAAATGTATTCTTCAGTTAAAATGAACAATATTGAATCACTTATGAGAAAATATCATTCCTGTCAGTTTTTTTTTAAATTTAGTTGCCAATTAAATTATAATGGAAGATTAAATTGTTTATAAGACCGATCCTAAATATTTTATTTTGTTTTCATTTGTGCTTTTCATTCAAATGCACCTATATTTTCTGATGTCAGATTTGAATTAAATGCTACATTTACTCAATATATGTATTAAAAATAACTTGATTTAAATTCTGATACCAGGAAGTAGTGCGCAAAGCTATTCTGTATCATCAGAGATAATTCTCATTCAAATTTACCACTAAATTAATCAGTCGATAGCAACCGTGTCTGGTTTGTTGGTTCGAATAGTAGTTTAGTACAGTGGCAGGATCCTAGAGGACACCACTGGCACTACGAATTTTTAACATGGCACTGGCATATCTCTCTTGTCCTCTGAGTTGGAGTCAGTTTGTTTTAACGTTATTGTTAATTTTGAAGTTAATTTGTTGTTCATCTAAATCTCATTTTATTTGCACCAAGTGATTATCGTTGGCAGTTATTTTGTTATCCTTTTCATTTTGAAAAGATACCAAATTCAGTCCTTTTTAAGACTACTTTTATTCCAAAGTTTCTAAACTAACGTTGGTATAATTGACAACAAATTGGTTTTCTATTATTGGTACCATTGTATGCTGATTTTCTAGCACGATCATTGGCCCGCGTTGTTATGGGGGGTCTGATGTCATATATATATTTTGAAAATAGCGATATTTCAATAGCTAATAATGAATAAACGATATGGTTTCAGAGTGAACCAATTAAAAAAATACGTATTATATTACAATATAATTGTCATGTATAGGTTTATATTGCATTAAAGAACTATAGGTATCAACCCTATTATATGATTTGTACTGGATGCTCGTTCCTTTTCTCATCTAATGGTAAATTATCGTACGCTTTCAGTGTTACTACAGTAACATATTTGTGTGTGTCAAGAAAATACAAGGTAGTTAGATGTTAGACTATGTAACCAATAGATCATCTTTGCATTGTGTATTTATATATTTAGTAATATCTCATAAATGATATATAAAAAGTTATTCTAAAATAAATAAATGATATTACCTACTACTTAAAAATAAAAAAAACAATACAGAACCAATGATTTAATTTACGAATTATTTATTTACAATAAATCTTAAAGCGCTAACATTAGCTAAACATTTAATTACAATCAAGAAATCACTTTGTTGACACTCTAGTACGTTTATTCCATGAAAAATTCACACCATAATTTTTCGGGCGAGAGAGTCTGCTTGGAATTCCCTGAACAAACCATTGCCATCCATTTTTCTCACAATACGCAATCGCGTCGTCTTTCGAGGTAAATTCTACCTTCATATTCGACATTGGATCACCACTAGAAACACATTTTTAATTTACCGTTTTGGCCCTAATTAATACAACAAGAAACTTACGTAGATGACCACCCCATCAACGGATTCTCCCAACGGTCGCGGTTATCAAACTCAATCTGCCAAAACTGAATGTTATCTGTACCGCTTTGCATCGAGTTTTTAGCAGGCTTATATATCCTAACACAACGCGTTTTAATGTGTTCTTCTGGGATACCAGATATTGGGGCAATGTCAACCTTTAAACATTCAATTTTTGTTATTTATTTGATAATTTTGTAAATTAACGCGTACAGACTATAAATAAATAGGGCATTTTCATCTTTTTACATATCCCAGTGTATATAAATACTCTTTGCACAAATTAATTATTGTGAAATTAGAGCTTTACATAGTGAAGACACAGTATAAATATATAAGCACTAGCGACACAAAAATATACACCCACAAAATGGCGACTGCGAGCTACCATCAGCTGATTTTCCTGTAAATACGGTGTCTAGCTGTAAACCTCATCACCTATTGCTCGTTTGCTTCCTAAATTAATTTATTTATTAATAAAATAAATCCTGTACATAAACCGGTAATATATTTTTGTTATATTAAATTTTTATTCAAATACATTCTTCCTAACCATATCCACCGATAATTTCTGTAAAGACAAAACTGGTCGTATTAAATATATTTTCGGTATATTCAAATTATATTATGCCTACTGAATTGGATATATGATAATAATAAACAAAAATAGTCGGTTTAAAATCATTAATAATATCGAAACTATTTGAAATTGGCGCACTATATACACCCGTAAAATGGCCGACTGTCTCGTCATTCGGAACGCAAACATCAAAGACGCCGATGAGTGTCACTACTGCTTATATATTTATACTGTGGTGAAGATCATAAATAATGTTTTATAATAATAGTATAATGACCACTGTAAAACAGGCTTTACAAATAAATCCGTAAAATAATTTAAAAAATACTAAAATATTATACAATTGGTAACACTGATGTTTAAATGTGCACCCACTGATCTACGAGCAAATGTTATCCTGTTACCCAATCAGAAGCTACGTACAGAGAATTGAATCATAACGTTCTTTTTACAGAAAGAACATATTAATATACAATGTTCAAACGTCAAATTACAAGTGATTTGTAATTAAATATAACTTGGTTACTTATTCCAAAAATATCTCTGACTTGAAGCTTTAATTTCATAACTAAATAGTAGAATCTTACGACTTACAGGTCCTTCGACAGTTATATACCCTTCCAGCTGTTTACGCATTTTAACTTCTTCTGGTTTCAAAACGGCTAATTCTGACACTTGAGGGGCTTCGTTTATACATAAAGCTTCATCAATTTTTGATTTGTACCTCACGGCATTTGATGAAATAGCAGCGTTTGTCCTATTTGCGTAAACGTAAAATAGGTTAAATCTTTGCATTTAGACATATATAACAAATATTACCATTGCATATTTAGGACGCGTGTACAAGAACGCAAAACCAACGAAGCCATTATCAATTATCAATTGATTAACAGTAAAATAAACAATAATTCTAAGTATTAAATAATCAGTTTTACTTAAAAATTTCACCGATAAATGGCGCAGACGGCAGCACAAGTCATAAACTACACAACACGATATATTTGTTTCTAAATTAATTTAAAATTTTAATTGTAGCATAAACTCAATCAAATAAACATTACCGAAACTTTAAATTATAATTGGAAATTTTGATTTAAATTCTAGTAACATCAAAAAACATTTTTGCTGTGTAAACGAAGTATCTGAACCCGTATTACACTAAAACAACTCAACTTTAAATCTAATCAACAATTGTGATTTAAACGTTTGTTCCCGCGCGTTTGTGCTGAAGTATCGTCTCAAATACCCGGCAAATGTTCACCATTTTTCCTAATAAAAACGGTGTTGCTTTGTGTTTTGTTAAACAAAGAACCGGTTCAAGTGTTATGTTATTGTTTATAAACATTGTAAAGTGTTTTAGTATTAGTGAATAACGCTTACAAAGTTTAAAATATGGCTAATAGTCGTGTTACGAAAACAGTACCAGAAGAGGATGGTGGCGAAAGGTGAGTACTGTTTGACAATTTTCTTGCATGTTTGTGTTAATAAATTGGGTTTTACGATATGAAAACTGCATATGGATTGGGTTATTATTGTTCTCTTGTGTTAAAAATGTAATTTATTATTTTAATACACTTTACTAACAGGAAACTTATGTACCGTTTATGGTTTATGAGGATCTAGTGCAGGAGACAGTCGAAGTTGGACAAAATATACGACGATAATTGTTGTTTATTTTGTTTACCTGTAAGATGGGTGACCTAAAATACACAAATGTCGCTCATTTTCACAAATTTAAAAACATTTTATATTAATAAATAATTAAATACAAAATCCGGCCCCATTTGGTGGTTGGGCTGGTATTCCTCTTATGTTCATTCTACAAGTGTGTTCTTCCAACCTTCTCGCTGCTTCTTGTAAATTCACAACATTCTTCGCTGACCATAACTTTTCCGCAACTGCAGAAGCTCGCGGCCAAATTCTCTGCACAACATTTGTGGCATCTGTTACTTCGGCCCACATACAAGCTTCTCCTCCAATCACTAGTTTTTCTTGCTCTGGCGTCAAATTAAAATATGTATGCGGATCACATTGATAATATTTTTTCCAATCTCCTCCCGTCGATAAGTGATCCAAATACCAACATTGAGACCAAATCGTGCGCAGACCATCTCTCGTTGCCTTTAAAACAAATATTAAATAAGATTTGTTACTTAAAAAAAAAAAATTAAAAATCGCTTACGTTTGGTAGAACTCCATTATTGAGCCAAACATGAACTACAGTTTCTTTCGGTACTTTTACTCCATTTGCGAATACTTCTTCCCAAACTATTGAACTTGCATTCAAATTATCGACAATATCTACCAATTTTTTTATATAATAATCTTCCAACATTGCATAATCGCCCGGCATATTATTATCTAACATCCATTGTTGTATTGTAGGATTACTTTCCCTATAAACATATTATATACATTTTACTTTCTTATACGAAGAAATAAGTGTTTTTTTAAATTAAATTAATTTTCTGCAACACCAGAAGTGGTAGTTTACTTAAAGTTTTTGTTACATTATTTAAAAAATGTACTTACCAACAATCGAAATCAACTTCGTCTCCCCCTAAATGTATATATTGCTCAGGAAACACATCAACAATTTCTTTAAAAAATTGTTGCAAAAATGTGTATGTTGTATTCCGAGTTGGATCGATGGGACCCAAATAGCCATTCGGCTTTGTTTTAGTGTAGCATTCGGTTAATAATTCGGGTCGACCCTCACCCCACGATCGTGTATGGCCTGAAAATAAATTATTAGTGCGTTTAAATTTACATTTTAACTAAATTAAAAACCTGGAGTATCATATTCTGGTAATACGCGAATTCCGCGTTTAGCAGCGTATTTTATAACTTTTTGAACATCTTCAGGCGTGTAGATCATGTATTCAGGGTGGTAGGCACCTTTTCCACTAAAATAAATTAATAATCAAATGCTTTGGAATGATTTAATATAAATAAATACCTTAATTCTGGAAAATTACGGCTTTGATATGGAAAACTTTGATCATCCACTATATGCCAATGGAAAACATTCATTTTATTATAAGCCATCGAATCTATTATCTGCTTTATAGTAAACATCGGTTGGAAATGTCTAGCCGTATCTAAAAGTAATCCTCTATGGTGGAACCTTGGGTAGTCTTTAATGGAAGTACTATTAACTATTAAATCCTGGAATAAAATTTGATTTAACCAAGAAAATTATAGATTTATGTAAAACAAAAATACCGTAGCTCCAATTTTTGACAAATATAAAATTTGTGAAAATGTTTCTAATCCTCTCAAAAGTCCCCAAATCGATTTACTTTGTAGTTTATTGTCCAGATTAGGCATATTTATATTTAAAGTATCTACAAACATTTTTTTGTTTTTATGAGTTTGAAATAATAAATAAATTTATTTCTAACATCTTTCGTGCATATTGGCATCTGGAATATCACTGATCGGACAGGGCTCTGTTAATTCCACTTCTAAATTATCCAAAAATCCTCCGAAATCAGGGGTGTCCAACCAATTTGTTTGCTTAGGAATATTGTTAGTTTTTCGCCCAATACGACGCCCCAAATTTGTGGTATTTATAATCATTTTAAGATACCTGTCCAAAGCTTCTTGTAAAATTTTGCAAGATTTATTTACCTGGAAAAAATTTAAAAAATTGGAACAAATTTATAATTTTTATACTATAAGTTAACTATTAATAGAACTTTTAATAATAAATGATTGATGGAAGGTAATTATTTTGTCCTTGTTTATAACAATTAAAATTTAATTTTGATTTGAAAACATTAATTATTTATTAGTTTTTATTTACATGAGATTGCATTTTTATTATTATTTTTATTTTCAAATAAATCGTATTTACCCCAAACAAAATGATAACATTTGCTCTAAATTGATAAAGATTTAAAAACATTTTATATTTGTTGATTGAAAAAATAACTTAATTTGATATTCATTGTTTATATAAAACTATTCTCGGAAATTAAATATTCTTCGAATATAACAAATATCGTATTTGCTAATTCAAAGCGAAATTTATGGAATGTATTTATACAAATGTTATTTTAACATTTAAGGTCAACAAGTTACAGAAAACGGGGATTTTTCGAAGTTTTTTTAGAAGATATTAATAAATATTTATTTGTTATCACATGTCATAATAACACAAATCAAAATTGTTTATATTTATGTAATTAATTTATTATTTTCCATTTCCATGTTTTGCTTTTACGAAATAATAAATAAGTATTTGCAGCCGTTTTCATTTTTTATCTATTCGAAGAAAAGCCACGCGTTATTACGAAAGTATACTTATTTAAGTAAACGAAAGACAATTTAATTTTAATTAAACTCACATGAAACTTGAAATTTTGTGGCCTTACAACCAAAAAACCCGGTCCACGTTCTTGTGTTTGTGGTTTAGGCCATACTTCTCCTTTGGTCGCCTTTACTAAAGGCCCCGGCTTAATATAATAAGCTGTATTTAATGCTAAAACTGCACTTAAAATAAAAAACGTGCGCGCCACTGTCATTTTTGTTCAGCGTTGATTTAGAAACGCGTCCGTACCAACCAAGAGTTTGAACTCTACTAAATTGCAAGTGATTGCAAACGAAGCTGTCAATTTATGATGTAGTTAATGACTGCACTCTATGTCGTACTCAATATATTTTTCACCTCCATTAATAGTTTTTTTTCTGACAACAAATGGTTAAAGATTTTACGTTCTTTAAATAAGTTTTTATTTAATTAATAATTACGTTTACAAAACATTTATTAATTAAAATAAAACGCATAAAAGAATGATTTAACATTTTATTTAATAAAATTCACCCAAATCCATATGGTATAATAAATATTCCTGCAATACACAATCGAAAATAAAACACAAAAACATACAAAAATAATTATCTATATGGGAAGGGGTCACGGTTAAGAAAATGTTTTAAGGGCAAGGAGTAACAGCTCAATTGTTAGTAAGAGAGCAAATTGGGAAAAACAAAATAAATTTAAAACTAATCATAATTTAACGATAAACCAATAACAATATTGATCTAATTAGCTGAACACATTTCTTAATTAAACAACCTTAGAATGACTATTCTGTGTATGTAATTCAATCAATTTTTGATTTTTAAACTAATGCTACCAATTTACAGTAAAAATCGTATAAATTCATCAAAAAAAGAATATATTAAAGTCAATGTTGAATTAACTTATATTATTGCACCAGTGTTTTATTATTACAACAATAATATAAAAACATTAATTATCGGTCGTTTGTACACAGAATAGATTTTTTTTTTTTGAATTTTGTGATTTCGAATGCGAACATGTTTTCACAGTGATTTTAAATTGTAAAATGTTCAATTAAATATAATTTGTTTTAAATATTTTAACTATAATTACAATAAGAAATAATTAGTATCTAGATTAGTGAAGAACGTTACATAAAGTCGTCGTAATCGTAAGAGTCTCCGTAGGCGGAATATGCGTCCAAAGTCTGGAAATTTAATTATTTAAATGAATAAAGTATGTATATCTGATAGATAAGATTATTTTTAATTTTAAACTGCTAAATTACTTACAACATTATCGCCTTCAAGTCGTAATTTCGCTTTTCCTTTCCCTTTATTTTTCTTCGTTTTGTCCCCTTTTTCTTGTTTCTGCTTTTCTATATACATATTATCGATGGTTGTTTTCAATTTTTTAAGGTCTAAAGAACTTACTGTAACAAAAACATTTATTTGTGTTATAAATATAAAAAAAAGCAATGTTTTTATTTCGACTAACATGAAGCGCAAATATTTCTTATGTGGTCTTCAGCAAATGTTGGAAATTCGGGACTTTTCGATAAGACTACGAATTTTTTATTTAGTGCCTCGGCGAAATCGGTAAATTCTTCCATACTCGTAGGATTCATTCCGTCTATTCCACTAGTTTCCCCACCGCCAAATGTGGTTTCTAACGCTATTTGAAGATCAGATTCTTTTTGTCGCCTTAATCTTTCTTCAGGCGACATTTCCTCTTCTTTTTCTTTCATTTTCTTTTCGATTTCTTCTAATCTCTGCTTCTGTAAACATCAATCAAATAAAAGACATTCGAATAATTATTTTATACAATTTACTTCTTTTTCAGCAATTTTATCCGCTAGTTTTTTTTTCGGGTTCTGTTTCTGTTTTTGTTCAATTTTCTCAACATCTTTTTTCTCTTCTTCGTCAGCTTCATCAGCGTCCCAACTATCCTATATATTAAAAAAACGAAAATATATTGCGCAATCAGTATTTGTTTAGAAGAAATTTTATAGAATTGCGGAATTCGCGAATTTATTTTTAGGTTACTTCACGTTGCCACGCACCTTTACATCGTCGTCCTCGTCCTCGCCTTCCCATTTATTCGCTGACAATGCAATCGGTTCTTTTATCTCGAACGTGTCCGTGTCTGAAACATGTTTTGCGTCAAATTTGCAATAATCCGCGGATTTTTTTCTACTAACCCCATTCCGATGCCATATTGCAGATTGAAGTCGAGGCACGGCCCCGATTTTTCACGTGAAAGCAAAATTTAGATTAAACGAGACAGATGCCGGTTTTAAGTCACGTAACTTAACGTAAGAGGACACTCCAGTCACTACGTAGTAGAGCAACTATTTATAACTATAATCAATTTATCTGTACAATTAGAGTAAAATATATCAAACAAAATGTTTGAATGTGTTTATTATACAATTATCGAGCACAAAAATCATTACACTACGTTTACAGACACCAAAATTTAATTTATTCGACGCTTGGTAATTTCTCAGTGCCGCCATTTCAATCTTTCGTTACAATAATAAAGGCATGATTCATTTGATGCAACCTAACGTTGACGTAGTAATTTAGTACGTAACGTTAACGTAATGCTTTTTTGCGCCCCCTTGTCATAACACATGGGTATGTAAGCATAACGTTAGTACGTTACGCTGACGTAATGCAACGTAAACAACGTAGTGCTTTCGTTTCTTAAATCAAAAATTGTAAAGCGTTTTGTATGAAATGTTTATATCTAAACAAGTGTAGTTATTAATTAAATAATAAGTGCAAAGTTCCAAAAATTATAATCATGGCTGTGGGGGGTACGCGCGTGGTGCAAATAACAAATATTGCACCACAAGCGACCAAAGACCAGATGCAAACATTGTTTGGTTATCTCGGCAAAATCGACGATATAAGATTGTACCCCACGATACGAGACGTATCGTGTCCGGTTCAATCCCGAATTTGCTATGTGAAATTCATGGATTCCGTATCCGTGGGTATCGCCCAACATATGACAAACACTGTTTTCATTGATCGAGCCCTGATCGTGATTCCAATCATAGGGGGAGAAATTCCCGAAGAACATAAAGCGTTGGAAATGACCAATAATGGTACTCTAGTACCTGGGTTATATCCGGCTGAACCGAAATTGCCCCCAAATGTGGTAAACACTATCGAAGGAATGGCTCCAAATCACGTTATTCAAACAAACGATCCCCAACTTGAAGCTACTGGTTTACCAGTATATCCACCTTTACCTGCGACATATGATAGTCGAAAGATTGAAGAAATACGTAGAACTGTATTATTATCGAATTACGATGTATTAGCGGTCACATCTGAAGATATAATCGACTTTTTCTCGATTGCTGGCGAAGTAAAATATATTAGAGTATGCAGTCGACCTATTGATGCAAGCACGCATGCTCTAGTTGAATTTAGCGAACAACCCAGTGTCTTGCAAGCATTAAAACTTAACGGCCGCGAACTTAAAGGCAAACCCGTTAATGTAAACCACGCAACACAAGCCATTGTTAAACCACAAGCTAAAAGCAATGAAGCAGCTCAACGTGAAATCGAAGAAGCGATGACTCGTGTTAAAGAAGCCCAAAACCTAATATCCGCAGCGATAGATCCTGTAATTGGAATGCTCTCAAAAGAAAAGCGCAGCTCTCGCCGGTCCCGATCACGTTCTCGCGGACGCCGTCGGCGTTCCCGCTCAAGATCACGGTCACGCCGCCGTTCACGCTCTAGACAGAGAACTCGGCGATCCCGTTCACGATCTAAGCGGTCACGTTCGCGGGACCGTCGCAGAAGATCTAAATCAGCTACAAGACGTAGGTCATCAAGATCACGCTCACGGCCGCGTAGATCTAGATCACATTCACGCAAGTCTAGATCAAAATCACGATCGAAGTCATCACGGAAAAGTGACCACAAAGATCGACCGCGATCTAAAGACAAAGATAAGAAAAAAGAGATTGCAGTTGAGATTGAGAAACGGATTAATAAGGATATAAAGAAAGGATCTAGATCGCGTTCTAGATCTAGGAGAAGGTCTAGATCTCCTGTTCGTAAGCGAAGCAGGTCTCGAAAACGATCTAGGTCTCGTGCACGGAGTAAGAAAAGGACTCCGTCGCCGAGGACTTCTAAAAAAAGAAGTCGATCTAGGGAGCCGAAGTCTTCGAAGGACAAGGAAAAGAAACGAGAAAAAAAGGAAAAGAAAGAGAAGGAATATGAAAAGGATTTGGATGCAGGAGCAAAAGTCCCGAGGAATTATGATGAAGAAGAGAAAGGATTTGATTCAGAGAAAGAACTGGATAAAAATGGAGATTCAAAGCACCATGAGTCTCATGATGAAAGTTCGCAAGATTCTGGAAATCGACAAGAAAAAGAATCTTCAGAGAAATCTGATAATATGGATATATCTAATTCTCCATAAATCAAGATATGAAAATTTCTTTTACAATTAAAATCACACATGGACATTTTTATTTCTTCATATAATAGGAAACGTTCAAAAGACGCTTTCAATTTGATTTAATGTATTTCTATTTTTAAATGTGAACAATTTATTATTTAAGTGGCTTAGAGATGAATTATGAATTCCTTTTAAGCATAGTTTAAGCATTGATTAACGAATATGTATATTTGCATTAATCAACAATTTTCTTAATAAGATTGTGGACAAAATTACAGAAATAATAAAATATGGAGAGAATTAAATTTTAGTCTTTCTTTATTTATAAAAATTAAAACTTAACATTTTAAGCAGAAGATTTATTATTTCTTATTTGTATTATTATATTTTAATTTATTTTTAAACTTTTTCGGATTGATTCCGTAAGCTTCCAATCTCGAATCGGATATGGCGGTCGCGTCTTTTTGTTTTTTATTGCTTTGATTGAGTTTCTTTTTCTTTTCGGCTGGAATCGACTTGGGCGCTTCAGACAACTTACGTTTTTTTGTAGTTTCTGGTTTTTCTTCCTTCGTATCTGTTACCTCATTCTGACTGGCATTTTTAGCTGTTTTTTGAGCCATTAATTTATTTTTCTTCTGTCTTCGCGTTAATTTACCTGTATTTTCTTCTTTTGTAGCATCGTTTTTATTTTCAACAGGTGGCTTTTCACGATTAGATGTTTGTTTCTTTAATTTTTTATCTTTTTTTGTTAATTTCTTCTTTTTCTTTTGCGAAAGACTATTTTTATTATTCGATTGCTTTGTTTCAACCAAATCTGTTTTCTCTGAAAAGATTTGTGTGCATTCTTCGCCATTATCCAAAGTAGAGTCTTGCTTTTCTGAAACGTCTAAATCTGCTTCATATTTCTTGGATGTGCTTTGTTTTTCAGTTTCTTTTGCTTTTTTCTTAACATTTTTTGTTGGGACTTGTTCTTCGGTATCTTCAAAATGATTATCATAATTCATTGTAGATTCTTGCTCATCAGAGTCTTCTTTCAAATCTTCCGCGAATATACTTGGTAAATAACGTCGTTTTAGATCTTCATTCATCGCTTTCCGTTTATAAGCAATCACATCATATTTCTCGATATGATCCGGCCGGATTTGAGTTGTTTTTTTCAATGAAGACCAACGATTAAGTTCTTTATCTTTTGCAATCAAAATCTGCAACAACCAACCAGTCATATTTTAATCAATGTATAATTTAAACAAATCGAAGTAATACCTCCTCTACACTTAAACCAAAATCATTTGGCATAACATCGCGATATTTAAATCGACAAGGAATATCTCCGATTATGTCTTCATAATCGAGCTTATATAACTCATCCATATATTCTTCATATCTTGTATCGTTTTTATCGACTGGAATATCATCTAAATCTGAAGATTTTTGAGTTTTTCCGGGTCGATTCCGTTTTTTCTTCCCTTTGTCTTTTATTGAAGTACTTGGATCAAAATCACAGTCCATCTTAAACCGAAAAATAAAATAAAGGCAATTAAATTAATTATTTACGAACTTACATTAAAATCATCATCTTCACAATGTGGTTCATCATTACCTTTCCATGGACCTGAAATTAACACATATTAAGACACTATATGTTTGATTTTAGAAAATGACAAACCTAATTCATCGTCTATTCCCGAATATTCAGGTTTTGCATCACCTTCTTCGCCGTCATAATATTGATCATTGAAAAGCTCTTGCATTTTTCTATCATGCTCCTCTGGATCAAAATCCCCATCTAGATCTACATCCTAGAGTATAAAAACACATTTACGATTTTGTGACGCTATTTGAAGCAGTCATTTACCTGGAACGCGATCTCATTGTTACCAGTGATCTCTTTCAGTTTTTGTATCTTCTCTTCAATCTCTTGTCGTTTAAAGATCTTCAGTTGTTTTAAGTCTTCATTTTTTTGTTTCTTCTCTTCTTCTTTACGTTCTTTTATTTCGACACGTTTAAGTTTTCTTCGATCGTCTGTTTTACGGACTGATTGTTCCATAGTACGAGGATATCTTTTAATCTAAAACATAATAAATTTTAACTAAACACAAGAGGATGAAAATAACAACTAACAAATTCTTCGTCGGGTTCTTCAAATCGAAAATTATATTTATTTTCGAACTCATCTTGTTCATCAATTGCCCTTTCGTCATTAGACAAATCTTCATCAGAATCATGAATAATTTCTTCGTAAGTTGGGATGTGGTTATTATCTTCTTTTTCAAGATATCTTCAAATATAATTATATATGTGTGTTTAAAAAATGGAATAGCATTTATTACCTTTTATTCAACAAATAATCTCGAAGAAACGCCTCAGACTTATCTAATTTCGGATCATTCCAATACTCTTTTAAAGGTTTCAATTGAGTTTCTTCATCCTTATCTTTAAGCTGTTTCTTATTTCCTTTCAACCATTTTTTATAGTCATCCTCCTCCTTATCTTGTTCTTCTTTAGTTTTCGCTCGTTTCTGAAGAAACCCACCCCAATTATCTTCTTCTGTTTCTTCATCTTTCAGGACCTTCTTGAAACTTTCTTTTAATTGCTCTTGTTCCTGAACATACGTTGGTGAGTGACTTCGCGGGTCTTCATCAAGTTCTTCTTCATCGCTGTCTTCAAATTTGGCACCTTTTTCTAGAATCATCTTCCGTTCGTAATCTTTCATAAACATTGGCTCAGCTTTCTTCGATTTCTTGTGCTGTGGTTTATCAATTGCGCTAGTTTCTTCAAAAAATACAACTTGATCGTCGTAGATCTTCGGGTCTTTTTTCTTAAGATAGGCCAAAGTTTTGAAGAAATCTTTTTCGAATGTTTGTGGTAATTCTGTTCCTTCGTCATCATCAGACGTAGACGAATCATCGTCGGGCAATTCAGTGATTTGATCCCCATATTTAGTTCTTACTAGAATTTAAAAATATAAAGTGTACATTTAAAGGATGTGGAATAGATCCTTAAATTTACATTTATGTAGCTCTTCTTTTTTACGCCACTGGTTATAACTTGTAGCATATTCATTGTTGGTTTTTATATCGATTTCCTCATCTAATTCCTCTCCTTGAAACAATATTGGCCGTAACATTTTCGAAAACAAAGCATGTGAAAATTAGTGGTTAGGATTATTTAACAAAAATATGTAGGGAATTTTCGTTTTTATTATTGATAATGGCATAGCAGGGAATTAATCTGTCATAATATTGAAAGAATAGTTAGGATGTTTTCATCGAAGATTCGAGTTTATTATTAAATAATTAATATAATAGAAATAATGTCAATGAATTCGCAACTAAGATTATTAAGTGATCATTACTTTAAAAACAACATGTCGGAAAAATTGTCAGGTGTAACTGTAGTTATTATAATAGCTGGTGGAGTTTTAACATTTTTGTTATTATTTATTTTTGCGAAACGCCAAATTATGCGGTTTGCGTTGCGATCTCGGAGAGGTCCGCATGTACCTCTTGGTCACGATGCTAAAAAGGTATTTTCGTCTCATTTCAGTATCCGTAGATGTATTTTAGACCCCGTCTTGGGCTCCACCTCCTTCAGCAACTCACTACATTATATACTGTTGTTTTACCAGTATGCAGCTCTTGTAGGGCGGGACCTAAAATAATACATCTGCGGGTACAGATCGTTCCAGTAATACTGCATTGAAAATACGGGATGAGCAATAGTTATTTCAAACTAAAGCATTATATTACAGTCTTTAAAACGCGAAATCGAAAGAAGAATAGATTTAATACCCCGTATAACACATGAACCACAATTGTTGAATAGTTTAGATTCTCGGTATATACTATGTCCTGGGCAACAAGTTCCAGCTTATTATCATCGTTTAAAAGCTGTTGACGATGTGAAAATGTTGGGTTCGTTGTACAAATCGGTTTTATCGATTTCCGTATTAAATATATCAATTTTAGAACAAGAGATAACCAAACAAGATAATTGTCTTGTACGACACCCGACTGAAAATTTACGCGCGTATTTACTTACAACTTTAGCAGCGCCATTGAATGGATCTGGTCAAAGATTGATCCATCAATTTTGTGATCTATATGAACATGCCAGACATGATCCAAGTGAATTTGGCGAAGATGAATATCAGGAATTTAATCGACTCTTATTTAAACTACTAGATGCGTAAGTTTACTTGTATTTTCGCTTGAATAAATGTGTGTTTTAATTGTTTAACGCTTTTAAACTACGTGTTTAAAAATAAATCATTTAAGACTAATTAATATAACTTTGTTCAGTGCCAAATTATTAAAATCATTCAGCAACAGTCGGCGATCATCTCCAAGTCGCACGCCACAAAAACTAAAACACCAAACCCAAGATAAACACCGTAATTTACTAGATCCTAGTCGCTTGCGTCCTCCAACTGCTCTTATAGCACCAAATGAACTAAATGAAGATGAAATACTACGTATTACTGCAGAAACTCGACCAACTACTCTAACTGTACCAATCACCATATCTGATAATAATGAAACATCAGTTTGATAAAAAATAAAATAAATAAATAAACGACCGTATTGAGCACAGTATTTATTAAACACACATTTACACTTAATTAATTAAGAACAAATCGGTCGCTTAACTGAAATATATTTCATCCACTTCGCATTGTCATAAAACGCTTTTTCGTGTCGTAACAAAGTTAACGAATAGTAAAAAGTTAACTTATATATCACTGGTAATTCTGTACATATTTCTGTCATATGGTACAGCCATTCCGTAATCTGTAAATATTTTTCAATAATCAAACAATGTTTTCTAATTTAAGTGATAAGTGTGTATATAATAAATAAAATTCAACTGATAATTGTTGGCGCAATTAGTACCAATATTTCCTTACTTGTTCAGTAATATTAGGGCATTTCTCTGTAACAAAAATAAAGATGGCAGCCGGAAACAAGCCTAGTCTAGCTTCCTTGGTAATAGCGATCATTTCCGTTGGGAAACACAACGAATCATAGCCCACAAAAGCAATAACAGCTAACAGAAATATATCACATAACAATGCTATTTTATCACCATCTTTGAATTCATTCGTGAGTTTATCTTGTATTTGTCCCATTAGCTCCAATACCCAATCACTTGTTGACTTATCGGAACTATGTTTGCGAAATACTTCCAATAAATGTTTTAACAAAAATATATGAACACTAAAATAATTTCAATTAAATAATATATATTATTATAAACAACTAGTTAAATAATACTTTTGGAATGTCGCTATAGAAGTTATCAACTCGTTTAAACACATAAACGGTTTATCCGTACTGTTCATTGAAAGTGCACATCGTATTTTAATAGCTTTTTCGATATTATCCACATGCATTTCCCACCAAAGCGAAGGTGAACTTATTCGTTCCATATATTTGGTTGGTGTTGCAATAATGCATCGTATGAACATTTCGAATAACTTAAATAATAATTAGTACCCAATTGTGTTGTTTGTAAAATTAAGTCGTTACCGGTTCATTCGCATGAAATAATCCCGAAACATCTTCGATAATCTCGCCCAAGAGATTCCTATTCGCATCGTGGATATCTTTGTCTATAAGCGCGTTTCGAATTCCTTCGACTGCGTCCTCGAAAAGTTGGACGTATTCAGGTTGTTTATATGTAGATTTCAGTGTATCTAAGATGAATGGCCTTAGCACTATTGGTGATATACCCTTGCATAAATAGTTTAAGTTTTGAAATAAGATCTCGTAAGTCTAAACGCAAGATAACACAAAAAAATTTTTAAATCAAGTCTTTAAATATGATTTTCGTGATTATAATACTTACGCACCAACATATTAGCACTCACCTTTTCTATACTTAGTTCAGCAGTACTAATAAAATATTCAATAAATCTTCGTGATGAACCAGAAATAACTAATTGTTTGCACGCTAAGTTCAGACACAATTTAGATATTTCTGCTCCTTTATGAAACAATTCATGCAATAGACACCAATCAACGGGTGGTAAAGGTTTTGAATAAGTTTCACTTAAAATCCGCAAACACTGCCTAACAACATGCTCGTTAAACTCAACTTTAGAGTTAGGTATCTACAAATAGCCTCAAATTTAATTTAAGTTTCTATACAAAATTAAACCTGCGCCATACATTCACTAAACGTAGATAGTTCCCTAGAGCTTTTATAATACTTTTATCCGGCAAATAATCATAGCAAACCGGCTCAGTTTTGCCATCAGGTAAATAGTAGACTGAGCTTTTAAATCCATCGATTTCAAATCGAATCCATTCAATCAATAAATCCCCAGCGTCTTCCAATGCATCACGATGGATTTTTTGTAATAATTGTACCCAGCAATTACCTAAATATATTTGTTGTTACGTAAATGTATTAAATATAGAATCTAAATCGTCTCGAATCACTAAGCGCTAACGAGTTATAGTTACCTGGAACATAAGGTAACATATCTTCTGGTTTTCGGGCTGCATCAATTGGAGTCTTAGCATAAGCTTTCGGTATCTTCAAATTTTGTTTATACAACTCTGGTAATAATTTCAGACTCATTTGTTCTAAATTAAAATTCGATAAAGCTTTTAACGCTGCTTTTATAACTATGAGTTCTTCACTATGAACAACGTAATGCCATAGTTTTACGATTGCTTCATTTATTGAGTCTTCTTGCTCAACATTGTGAATGTTTGAATATTCCGCTAGGAATTTGCATAAACTACAAACAAATTATAACTGATATTGCTTTTAATTTTGGTAATTATGTATATATATATATATATATATATATATATATATATATATATATATATATATATATATATATATATATATATAACTACCTTTTTATAACAATTGGACGTTTATCTTTTGTAAAACGTGGAGCTATACTCTTCCAAGTGCTTATAATATCAACAACATCAGAATTACATAATTTTGTGATTCCTTCTATTGCAAATGCTGACGCCATACTGCCATTTGTGTCCCCGTATTTGTTTAGAATTTGTGATAAATGCGACACCATTTCTTTCCCGTGGAGTTCCGGTCTATTTTATTATAAATTAATGAAAAACTTGTATACATGTACATTAAAAACACTGGATTTACCGTTCGACACAAATTTGTTTTAAAGTATGCGCTTTGACAATCCCAAATTCCCAATCATCTTTCGTTTCAAGTAACATTTTTTGTAAATATGGAAAACATCGCACTTCAGTAACCCACAATCGAAAATACAAATCCAAACACAACGTTTTCAAAGCGCCCTGGCTATTTTTGATCGATTCGAGTGTATTTATAATTAGTGGGATATTTTGTTTGGATACGGCCATTGTTGGAATAGTTTTTAGCAATTTTATTTGAGATTCTGGGTCAATTTCGTTTGCCAATTTAAATAGTATTAACACTAAGATATTTGGGGCTAAATCACTCGAATATTTAACTAATTTTATTAAAATATCTAACGCCTTTTGATTTATTAACGAATTTTCGAATTCATGAATGAAAATAGCTGATATAAATAACTTAATTTTTATTAAAAATGCAACTGGAGCTTTCAGAATTTGATCTAACCATTCTAGTAATATTTTATCGTCAATTTGACATTTCTCTGCGATCAAACATAATTTAATTGATAAATCTAATTTAGGATCTACGAATTGTATATTTTTAAAATAGATATTTCGGTATAAGTTACCCGTTAAGGCGGTGTAACTTTCATTCTTTTGAATATATGAAATAATATCGTTTGCAATTTTTAAAGCGTCTGATAATAAATTCGAGGGGTACAAAAGCCATTGCAGTAATGATGCCACGATTGATTGGGTCGATAAAAAATTTGTATTTTGTTTTTTAATTATTAGTTTACCTAAAAAATTCCTCCATTAGTAACTCCAAGCGTTATTATTAGATATAATACTTACATAACCGTAAGATTTCTTTCAAATAAACAGATGGACAAATATTTATAGTATCAGCTAATATTAATAGCACTGTACTATGTGTAATATTAGTGTCTGATAGTACTAACATATCTTTTAAAATTGTAATTGTCGGAGTGGGATCACATCCGAATTTTACAAATTTATAAATAAGTACAGTTAAATATAAAATCGTCGCATTGCAAATATCTTTATCTTCATTTTTAATTGCAAATCTTGAAATATCAGTTAGGTAATCGCATAATTCTAAGCAGTCTTGTTTTGAATTCGCCTGAAATATATTTCGTTTAGTTTATTTACTCAATGGGGTGAATTTACGTGTTTTACTTGAATCCAATTTAAAATTTCAAATTTTAAATCTTTAGTTTTCTTTTTATTGTCATTCAAAGTTAACAAGTTCCACATTTGACTTCGAGAATTATTTTGCAGTTTAGAAGTTGGATTGCACAGTGTATAAAAGAAAACTGGCCGAAGTAATTCTAAGCTGTTAACAGCGATTCTGAAAATATTAATTTAATTTAATATGTTTTAAGATTATTTATATTATAACGCACTTATTGTCGTTATGGTTAAGGAATATTTGGATTTGATTATAAACTTCAATCCAAATATCTTTCTTTTGAGTCAAAATTGTTATAAACGGGTGTTGAGGTTTTTGAATATTAAAAGCGCATTTATATACGTTATTTTCTTCTAATTTTCTACGCAAATCTAACAATAATAAATTCCCAATCGCCATTGTAATTCCGGTGTAACACCTGCAAATAAGTAATGTTAATAAAAGTAAACTCCTAGCGATGTATAAACTTACTTAGCAGTAGATAAATTCACCAATAAATCGCTTAGAGTGGAACCAATCGGAAGAACACCATTTTCAACTAATGAAACAATTCCGTGGCAAGCTGTTAAACAAATTATTGATTCCTCCACGCCACATTTTGATTTTAATATTTGTAACTCAGTAATTTTAATATCCATAATAGTTTGGCCGTCAATGGGTGGTGTAGTTTTTTTAGTTTTTATTATCTCAACTAATTTAGAAACGGCTTGAACAACCGAAACGGCATTGTCCTGTTTTAATTTGTATTCGATTTCGTCCATCTATTAAAAACTACAGTTAGCGCGTATTTTTAAAATTAAATCTGCCGCGCTTTTATAATGAATGTAATCTATTTTGTCGATGGGGAATCCCTACTAGGGATTTGGTATCTATTTTATCAACAAGTATATCTGTTTTATCTAGAGTATTTACGTGTTAAAATAAGGAACATTTTTAATTATTTCGATTATTATTGTTTAAATTTATAATGCATGCATTACCGCTTAACATCTGTATTAAATATAAACTGATGAAATGTGGAGATCAATGATGAAATAAGTAATTATTTCGATGTTTATCGGGACGAAAATTTTACCTTGCACAACAGTTCGCGTGTTGAACACTAGATTCAACATCGGGTATGTTTTGTTATGTTTAAAATATAAATAATTCAAATTTTGAAAATGTATTTAATTAATTTTAATTTTTATAGCTTTTTCATTTTTGCCACATAATAATTATTTGTGTGGCATATTTTATACTTTTTATCGAAAAAAAATGGGTTTGTCGCGCTCAGAAGTAAATCTACGCCGATTACTAGTTAAATGTGAGCTTTTAATTAAAAATAATCAAAAAGATGATCCTAGATTTGCTAAATACATAACATCTTTATTAGAAATGTGTAAAAATTTAGACGAATCATCAGAGTACGTATTTTAAACGAGGTGACTGGCAGAATTGGGAAATAATTTAATGTTTCCTTTTTCAACCAAAAGTTATATATATATATATATATATATATATATATATATATATATATATATATATATATATATATATATATATATATATATATATATATATATATATATATATATATATATATATATATATATATATATATATATATATATATATATATATATATATATATATACATATATATATATATATATATATATATATATATATATATATATATATATATATATATATATATATATATATATATATATATAATATATATATATATATATAATTCAAATTTCACAGTTCGGATAATATAAATGATTATTTACGGCGAATTAACGTTTTAAAAACGTATTTACCGCAAGAAATTGAATCAAACACGAATGAAGCAAGTGAAGTTTATCTTGATTCAGACGATAAAACAATGTCGGAGCGAGATGAATTACTGGGGAACGAAAGTCACTATTTCAAATTGTTTATAAATAATGATTTATTGTTATATAAATGGATTTTTAGATAAGTTGAGGCAAAGAAACGTAATCAAAACCAATGATTCTGAGGAATTGTTGGATTATCACCAAAATATGCAAGATAATATTTCGAAAGAAATGTTAATTTTGACTAGGAATCTAAAAGACCAATCCATATTAGCTAGTAAAATAATTAAAGCTGATACTGAAGTTGTTTCAAAATCGGCCAATGTGACCGATGAGAATTTTGCGAAATTAAAAGTCGAATCGGAAAAGTTATCAGAGCATTCTAAACGCGCATGCAAGTGTTGGATGTGGGTGATACTGGTTATAGTTATGGTATTATTCATAAGTAAGTATCTTTGGTAATTGGAATTTCATAGATATTTGCATTAATAATAATAAATTTTAAATTATAATTTATATTTTAGATATGGTTTTATTTATGAAAGTAATGAAAAAAAGAGTATAACTTAATAAATAAATAAATAAACGAATCAATTTATTAATATTTACATAACGGAAAAATTAAAATCAAGCTTATTTTTACTAAACCATCGATTAAAGTCGATACGATGTAATAGTTGCAATAAATGATTACTCGACGTGTGTTCACGTAACGAATACAACATGCCCAAAAGATGTTCCACTAGAAGATCACATTTATCCTGCAGTACTGCTAACTCTTTCGCTTCAATCTCCGTTAGATCAGTGCCCCAAATCATTGCTTCCATACAGAATTTATCACAAAGCTTCAGAAATTGTAATAACGTTGTATGGACCTTCAAAAATAATAGAGAAAAAAAAACTAATTAAGGCTGCTGTTTTTAGTTAATCGTGTTGTGTATTTATGTGTTAATAAACATATTTTTGCAAATGTGTATTAACACCAAGCTGAAGCAGTACTTACTGGGTTAGGCAAATCATAATTCAAAGATGGTAGTTTGTATAACTGATGTTTTTGTTCATTGCTAGATTTCTGAAAGAAATCTATGTAGTAAATATGTGTGGTTTTAAAAGAGAACATCGACTTACATCATTCATCATCATAAGAAATGTTCGACTCATCAAATTACCCAAAAATTCTGCATGCAACTTAATAATATTCTCAACATTCTGGGCATTTGTAACCGATTTGATCAAAACCGCAAATTGTGCTTCGATTACATCAACTTGTAAGTAATATTGTAAATTGTTTATCAAAAACATTAAAGTGTTCCTTAATGCCCAAACGCCATGGTGTCTAAATGAACACAAATGTGAATGAATAAATTGTTTCAAAATCAGTGTTGATTTCAATCACATTTTGTGTTTGCCTTCCATGTGGATCATCCATAATTTTTGGAGGTCGATTTGCGTCTTTTTGACCCTCATAAGAAAGTTGAAAAGTTTGTTATAAAGCGCCATTGCACCTGGGTGAAAAATGATGTGCAAAGGCCAGATTATTTCGAAATTCATTTCGAATTGAAGCCATGGGTTATAAACTAAACTCAATCATTTATTATTATATGTTTATATGTTAAAAAGAAGAAGCAGGTAATATTACCTGTTGATTGTTTAGGATTGCTCGGGAAAAATAACTCAAAACGTTTATAGGTTTTGTCGCTTTCTGAGTAGATTCTTTTAACAGTTTCGTTAAATGTTGTATTCAATTTTAAAGTTAAATATTCATTGGGAGTTTCTTTCAAATTCTCTGGGATTGAAATAATAAAATGTTGAAACAATTCGCCTCTACCCAACGCGTAATAATCCCTAAGCAAATGTAAATGATCGAATAATTTTGCTTCTTCAACCATTACTGTCCATAAGTACTAAAATAATTATGAATTAAATTACTAAAATTGCAATTATTTGCATTTAATTTAGATAATAATTGCGTTTATTTAACGAGAAAATTGCAATAAAATGAATAAAGTTCAGATACCTTCGTTAAACAAAGTCGACAATCTTCGATGGCCTTTTCAAATTCGGCTAGATTGAACGGATGATTTTCTAATTCGCGTAATTTTTGAAAATAATACGCATCTTTGCCGTCCCAAATATCACGTTTTAATTTCAATTTTAATTGATCATCTTGCGTGTTTGTCGGATCGTTTCGAACGATCCAAACCATGCGGCCCATGAACAAAATCGTTTGGGCTAGTTGTAACGTTATATTTGACGGTACCATATTTTCACGGATAAAAAACTTACGGACTTTTGGTGGCCTACGTATACGGTAACCTTTCTAAAAAATATTCACGTTAGTTTTAACAAAACTCTCTGTGAATTTGAACTAACCAATGATTCATTGAATGATTCTAAATCAGTTCTGGAATCACCTTGGGATACAGCCCATAGAAAATCCTCATCAGGACATTTCGCATCACAAATAAAAAATTCCTGATACACATCTATTAGATCGCCAAAAATGATCCAGTTGCACAAATGGCGATAGAAAATTGTGTTTATTGAACAAATAATTCTTAAAATTTAAACAATAATTTTATTTATATATTTTGCACGGAATCGCCTAATTTGTACTAACTTAGACGATGCATCTGCTACTTGTTTAATGCCACAGTTATAATATTTTAAGAGGCGTCCCATTAATAAGCAACCATGCACTTTTTCCGTTTTTACAACTCTGATCATGGCTTTGATCACATTAAATAGAGTTACATATTTTTCAACTTTAGATAAAAGATAAACTAACGGCAATTGGGGATATTTAAATATCGTAGTTTCTAACTCAATAATATCGTTTCGATAATCCTCTAATACTGAATCTAACCCATTACATAACGCCTTTAAATATAGACCCTCTTTAACCTGTTCAGACGTTTCTGCTACAACATATTTAAAATTTATTATAGTTTGAATATATTTTGCCGCACTAACTCTTACCATTTTCCTCGACGTTATATTTAACTAAAGTATTTTCATTATTTGTAATATTTAAGTTATTCCCCTGAAATACTAAACACAAATTGTTAAATTAAATCATGTATAAGGGAAGGTTCTGGTTGAGAGGCTTGAAAATGGTCACCTGCTTGAACAGTTTGAATATCTAATGCATTTGTAGTTTGGGTCAATACTTGTTTAATAAATGTTTTTATATGGTAATGATCTAATGCAACATGCATAATACGCTGAAGTAATATCCGCTCGCTAGGATGTAAAAAATCACGAAGTTCGAACATATTAAACCACTCCTTAATAAAAACAATAAATTAATAAAACGCCCAACACAACCATCGAAACATACTTCTTCCGCATTAGGATTTAAAAAACTACCCGGACAGTTCCACAAATATAACAACGCTTCATGTATCATGTTGCAGACTTGACTTGACTTAGCAATACGAAAAACTACAAAAGTGAAAAATATAACCACAATCTTGTTGACACTGGCCGCATGGAATATATTTCGATGAAGTTGTCTTATTATTATTACTCAAAAAATTCGTGTTCGTAAATGTGTGTGCATAGAAAGTTCATAGAATATATTTTAATGGCAAAAAGATGATCAAGAATCAAATAACAATAATATAAATGTAACCGGAGAAACGTGTGTTGTTTAAACAAAATATTTTAACTAAATATGTTGTGATTGTGAATTGTTTTCGTAACTGTGTACTGTTTTAAAAAAACGTAACTTGATCAGTGGGTTTCTTATGATAAAAATGATCTTGTTTTGAATGTAATGAGTTTGTATGTTATTTTATTTGATTATACAGTATTTTATCTATTGTAAAAAACCGTGTTCGATACAGAAATCTCAAATATGTCAGCCGAATCTGAAGAGTTAAAAGTAAGGTTTGAAAACTTATAAAACCATTCATAAAACGAACAAAATATTTATATTTTACTATCGTTTTATGTAGGTAATACCCTAAAATGTTATGTCATTTACATTTTAATTGTGTTTAAAATTTGTATTAATTAGCGAAAATTTATTAACCTACTTCGGGTTGTCATTTTTACTTCATAATAATGTCTAACGTCTAATTAATAAGTATATAGTTTATTAAATGAATGATTTTATTACCGAAAATAATAAATATATTACTTGTAGTTACATGTATATCTTAATTGATAGCCATTAATTAGTTTATAAATAATTTCTGATTATTATTAAGTAAAAATGATTTACAGTAGTGATATCTTAAAATTATATATACATATTAATATTATTCTCAAATTTGATTATCTTGTATTTCAAGCTAATAACATTTATAAAGAGTTGCATATATAGATTCTCATCGTTGAAAAATATCTATTGTTTACGATGCATATGTCATTCTTACCGTTACGTTGCGTTGCGGCAGTTGTGAACCGCCAAAACACTTAACTTCCGGCAATTTTGGCGGTCAAATATTAATTGTGCACATTATATGTTTAAGATGCAGTTTTAAACGTGTATTTGCGATCTATCAACATTGTAAATAAACGTTTACATTTGTTTTAAAGCATATTTGATGTTATAATGTGTGCTTTTTAAAAATCAAATGTGAACGTGAATGAATTTGGCGGGCGTTACCTTGAGAAGAAGAAAACTAAATTCAATATGTCCGCCATTTCCGGTTGTTTTGATGTAATGGTTACTAGAAACATAAATTTTAACAAAAAATTTCCTTTATTACACGGTGTTTTTAACGTAAAACTATGCTAAATGTGTGTAATGGTGTAGTAAATAATTCAACATTCCAATGAAACGTTACCATGATGTATATTCAGTGTATGCGTACAATCGGTAAGTGTTGCTTGTTGAAACTAGTAACCCTGTAAGCTTACACACCGTTTTTAATACACAAAAATACAATAAAATCGCGTCTTTATTTCTCTGAAAAACGTGCAATAAATTGTTTAAATTTAACATCGGGTTCGGGTGAGTTTTATAACTGAAATGTAACAATTTCTATAAATCTATTGGAGTCTCGAGAGAAAGACATATGCATCAATAGTTATGACACACGAATTTTAAATGTTGTTCATATCATTAACGCAATTTTCGGTTTAATTTTTCTTTGAATATTCGGCTCACGTTATAAATTGTTATAAATTTGCAGAATATGGTTTTAAATTTTCGAGTGTCAGAACTTCAGATGCTATTAGGGTTTGCTGGGCGTAACAAATCTGGTCGAAAGAATGAACTACAACAAAGAGCACTAGAATTATTACGTGTTCGTTCGCATCCTGTTCATTTGAAGATTCGAGAACTCTACAAAAGTATTCAGTGAGTATCAAATCGTAAACAACAAACACAATTGCCCAGTAAACACTGTTTTTGGATATTGTTACGTTTTGTTTGATTCAATATTGATATGTACTTGTTTTTATTGGGATGAATTTTTGCGCATATTTGTTGGGGAATGTTACTCTATCAGCTGTTTTGTTTAGATAAGTCGTTTTTGATCATGTTTCGAAGTAAGGATGGCTTTGTGATCTTTTTCTCATTATTCGTTTTATATTACTTAACCCAAAGAGAAATCTTTGCCGCGTTTTATTTATTCTTTAAATAGTAATTGATAACACCTTGTCGAGCTCATGCAGGTTTACTTTTTTAAGGGTACTGTTGTTTGCGTTACGCTCATTTTTGGGGCAGTTTGTTATCTTCACAAATGTTCACAAAATTTGAGTGGGGTTGTGTTTTGGGGCTAAAAACTAAAACATGGAATAGTAGAAAATATTTTTTTTGAAATGTTTTATATATTTAAGTATGCTTCGAAACAAGTGGTGATCTATTTCGAACTGAATTGTTATGTTTTTGTTTGTTGAGTAAACAATTGTTTATATTTGTATTTTAATATTCTTTGTACAGATATAATTAGCTACTATTAGTATAACGACTAGCAGAGTGTAGGACTTTGCGGATGTTTATTGCAAGTTTTAAATTCGTTTATTATGGATATGTGTCCTCAATTTCACTTCTATTTTCCTATACTGAAAACGAGAATCGGTGAAGCGAGTGTTGCATATTTTCTCGTTGCAGACAAAGCGGTGCACTTAACAATACAGGAGGTGTTGGTCAGACAACAGTCGGTGCAACAACAAAAGATCTCCAACAACCGCCCACCTTAACCCCAAACATGCCTCAGCAGCAACACACGACTACACAACCATCCATACCGCGCGCTACAGTGCACCCCTACAACGCGTCCGCGGACAACCGCCAACTGCCCCCGGTAAATAGAAACAAAGTAATCATGGGCAATTTTTTTTTTATTATTATTTAATTTAATTATTATTATTTACACTAACCAATTATTATACACCAAACAGTCGCCCAAAATCAATAAAAACTAATTCTCAGTATTGTTTCACTCTAGCCGAGGTCAACAAATATGTACACTCAACCAAGTATTTATCAGTATACAACGCAACCATACGCAACTGCAAAACCAACCATATCTACTGCGTATCCCGTTCATCCGGATGTTCGGTTTAAACGTTTACCATTTTTCGATGTACTGTCTGATCTTATCAAACCCTCATCACTTGTGCCACAAAATACACAGCGGATGCAGGATCACACGTTTTTCTTTCATTTAACGCCCATTCAAGCCACGGACATTTCCACTAATCGCGATTTGCGACCAGAATCTAAACTGGAATACTTGAAACAAGTACAGTTGCGGTTCTGTTTGCTCGAAACATCCTGTGATCAAGAGGACTTTTTTCCTCCAAATGTCGTGGTTAAAGTCAACAACAAAATGTGTCCATTACCGGTAAGTTTTTAACATTTTTAGGAAACACTACAATCAAGAATAGTTACAGTGTTGTCACGTTTAACACTTCTCCGAGAGACGCATGAAATTGATATTAATATAATAAATGTATATATATATATATATATATATATATATATATATATATATATATATATATATATATATATATATATATATATATATATATATATATATATATATATATATATATAATTGGTCTAGATATTTACTTGTGTAGTAATAAATAATTTTACTCTTATTTAAAAAATACAACTAATATTCTGTCAAGTGAATTAAAATGTATTCACTCTCAAAGTTTAGTAATTTTTGATGATAATTAGGAATTATAAAATACATTCAAGTTTAGACCCTTCAACCAACCACATATTTGCGTATGTAATTGTATTGTTTCGATTTAAAGAATCCGATTCCAACAAACAAACCAAATGCTGACCCAAAGCGACCTCCACGTCCCGTAAACATAACACCGCTGATCAAACTTAACCCGACGATTGCTAATACTATAACTGTCTCATGGGCAGCTGAATATGGTCGCGGTTATGTAATGAGCGTTATGTTGGTACAAAAGCTAAATTCCGCCGAGTTGTTACAGCGATTAAAACAACGAGGAGTCAAACATTCGGATTATACACGAGGACTTAGTAAGATCTTTATATAAACTGATTTGGTTTTAATCGAATATTAATTGAAACTCTATTTGTAGTCAAGGAGAAACTAAGTGAAGATGCCGATTGTGAAATAGCAACGACATCGTTGAGGGTGTCACTTATGTGTCCATTAGGCAAAATGCGAATGTCTACGCCTTGTCGAGCAACCACATGCCAACATTTGCAATGTTTTGATGCTTCGTTGTTTTTACAAATGAACGAGCGCAAACCTACTTGGAATTGTCCAGTTTGTGACAAACCTGCCCTCTACGATCATCTAGTTATCGATGGGTATTTATTTGTTGTAACAGCTCAAAACTAGGGTAGTGCTTTATGTTGTTTTCTCCCAAATGTAGCTACTTCCAAGATGTGTTGGCAAGTGCCACGTTGCCTAATGACACTAACGAAATTCAATTGCACAAAGACGGCTCATGGAGCTCACAATTAATTGTTAAGAAAGAAAATGTTATCAAATCTGGCGCCTTGGACGAAAGTGTGCAGATTATTGATGATGGTAAGTTGTATTTTTCGCTTTGTTTTATTACAATTAAGATATTTTTATACCAATCTCATTGTTAATCATGAATAATGACATTAGAGGCATAAACATTTACTTTAGTTTTCGTTTTGTAATAGAAGCTTCTGGTTTACGTGCTATGAAAGTTTGAAATTTCGTGTTTTTATTCCTATTTTAACACATTGACTGTCCGCAACGCATCTGATGCGTTCAGGTCTACATCTACATATACTATATTGGGCAGTGAATGTGTTAAGTATGCTGCGAAACAAATGATATTAATCTATTTTGTTGAATCAAATTGTTTTGTTATGGAGAATATACAATTGTATAAGGAAGTTTAGTGGATATATTAATGTAAGAATGAATTAAAATCGAGCGATGTTTATTTTGTGTGCCACCAGACGTAATCCCAGTATCGCCAGATGAAAAGACACACGCTGTTGATACGAATGTCGTAGCAAAGAATCAATCCGTTGTGGATTTAACTCAGAGTGATTCCGATGAGGAACAACCCGCCAAGCGTAAAGTTCCACCGAAACCAGATTCGACCAACACATTTAATGGTATGTTGGAACAATATCTTATTTAAAAGCAATCAAAAATCGACAAATATCCTCGTTTCGCCCCGCAAAAATCGGTCAATCGATAATAATATTTTGTACAAATTGTTCACATACATTCTATAACTGTCTAAGAGCCATTGTCTCCCATTCATGTGAAGGAGTATTTAATCTATTTTGATTTTCGATATTCTTTAGTTTAACTGAAGAATGAATGGATAATGCAAAGAGTATTAGTTTATTTTTTATAAAAATGTACGTTAGAAGTTTTTTTTTTAATTACTAATGGATTCCTTAAATTCCTAAGGAAGTTATTCAATTAATAATTATTCATTCGTGTACTTGTAAATATTTCTATTGTAAATATAAACACTACATGATTTGATTGATTTAATTGAATCGTGTTTTGTTATAAAATACAGAAATTATTCTCTCAAATGTATAGTGCGTTCTTTTCGACCTTTATTCATAAGTTGGGGTCTTTTTAGCTTTTATAATTTCGAGGCATTTGGGCTTTATTTAGAACTTACATGCTTAAATATTCCTTAAATACATTTGTAAAATGTACATTTAAAGCATGTGCAATTTTATCTAATGCATGCAATGTTTAATCTGTTAAATATGTTTTATTTAAAATCACTGTTGTTTTTGAGGTGCTTAAATTACATTGTAGGACAAGTAGTTTTTAATATTAAAGTATAATCTCCGAATGATTAAATTTTTCTATTTTTTCTTCGAAGAACAGGAACATTAGACCTGTTCTGACGTCATGTCTTTATTGTAGGTGTAGGTCAAGAAGCAAAAAAGCGAAAAAAGGATACATAAAAACCAAATGATCTACAATTTCATCAACGATTTATAAATGTAAAATCGTTGATGTGGTTTTTGGTAAGAAAAAGAAAAGAACTTGAGTTTAAATTCGAGAACATTATTTATTATTTTGTGTCTTTTGGTTATTTAAGTAAAATGATCTGTTTTGGTCCTTCTTTCCAATAGAAACGGACAGATTTTTCTAAACTGAGTAAGTTTTATTTATTTATTCATTCGTTAGGCTCTAATTTTTGACGAGCGGCATTTTTAAATCTCGTTATACGAGAAAATTGATTGTTTGTTTTTTTTAAATATATTTTTCTTATTGAGCTCTCGTACAAGTACATCAATTTAAGTACAGCACGACCTCATTATTTAAGTCCTTATAAACAAGGCTGACAATTAAACAATTAAATATTCGTTTTCGCAGTGCAATAAAAACTTTTTTTTTAAATATTCAGAAACATTAAAATATTATAATTATTAATTGAGAATATATTTTATAATTTAGCAATATATTTTTATTTTAATAATTAAAGTAACGAATTAAAAGGTGCTGGTTATTTTTTTCGAGGTTGACAAAAACGAAATTTAATTGTTTGATACATTTGTGATTGTGTTTTACTCATCTTAAACTGCCTTCATTTAATTAGTTCATTAAATTTATCAGAGAGTAAAACACCTATTTATTAGTTTTTAAGATTTTTCTTTTTAACTTTTTTGCAATGTTTAACTGTAGTGTTCAATATCTGAAATTCGTGGATTTGATTAATATTTGATATTTGGATAGCGTAACATTCGTTTTTATAGAGCGGTAATTTCTAAATGATTTAATTGTCGAACGTGGTTGCGCTACAACTTTAATTTATTGGTTTTTACCAAAGATATACTCTTCAAGTACTTATTATAAGTATGTTCCCATATTTTCTAAATTTATCATATGGATAATTAGATTTGTGCAAGAACATGGTAATTTATTATTATTTTAATTTATACGTACAATTCATGAACGTCTATATATATTTTTCAGAAGTTCAACGTTCACGAATTGTATTATTTTCCGGTTTAATGCTTTAATTATTCATCAGATAACCTATACATAATTGTTACATCACCTTTATTTTAATGTCGAATAGTTATCTAGGTGTACAAAATAAATATAACTAATAAACCGGTCTATATTGTAAAAATCTGTATTATACTGTAATTTTTTATATATAACATCTAAATAATAAATTAATACAAAATCTTAAATAATCTGTGAATGTATACTTTACATTTGAAACATAATCTTAAAAGTTAATTCCAGTATTGCCAGCATAGAAGAGGAATTTTAAATAAATGTATGTTCAGATAATCTACTTGATCCAAAAGTGTGTTAATTGTTGATTATTTTCTTTTGTTTCAGATGCGACAAGCGTGTCAAGCACAGCGAGTTGTGTTCAGCTAAGCACCACATCCGGTTCGAGCTCAGTATCGAGTTCCGGTTACCGGTCTCCGTCGGTCATTACTTTAGACTCGCCCAGTCCGCCGACTTCGCCAACAGCTCATCGACAAGCGTGTAACCAGACTCCGGTAAGGTCTTCGTGTATGATGGCTACTACTCCTCCAGTTATTAATTATCAACAATCGATTCCTAATCTCACCGCTCCAAGCGCTGGAGTTTTTAATAACATTAGTACTGGTCTACCGTTTTTGGAGATCGACGATTCAGACAGTACCGGAAATAGTTTTTTCCCTACCGGCTTAAACTTTATTGATTGATTTCTCTTTACATTTTAACACATTTTTATATATTATTTAAAATAGGTAACTTCGAAAAATACAATTTTCAAAACAAACAAAAACTATTCCTAACTTGAACCAAAAACGACTGTTTCGTTAACGGCTTCATTTTTATCTTGATCTGAATCCATTTTAAATATTCAAACCGAATCATAAGTCGCCTATTTCAAATTTAATTATAATATTTATTTTTGTTAATTATTTTGAGCATTTCCAAAAATAAGATAAGTTTAATATGGTTAGGATTTTACTTAGGTAGTTTATCTCCTTTTTAAATTTAATTTGGTTTATTTATCCTAATAGATTCATAAATTTAGTATAAGTTTCAATTACTCTACATGCAAATATTTATGTGTTGTTTTTTTGATATAATAGATTACAAAGTGATCATATTTTGTAGCCTATGAAAAAAGAAAATGTATTGATACACTTTTTCAGTCTTGTTCGTATAAATAAATTTTACAAATTCGATTTACGTGCGTTATTTCCATCTGATTCCTGTCCGTCTATTTTTTACAGCTGTTGACTAAAGTATTTCTGTGGTGGCCTATGAAATATTCCCGCGATTTATTGTTGCGCAAGTATTTTAAATATGAAATTGTAGTTCTTGGTATGCCTGAGCGATGGCGTTAGTATGCTCATTTAAGACATGTCAGACGTGTAAAAATGTGTTGCGGTAATTATTAGTGTATTTCTGGTGTTTTAGACCATAACATCTTATACATTATTGTTTATAAGTGTTCTAGTCATGTATTGTTAATAATTTTTGCGGTTCGCGCAAGTATTTTAAATATGAAATTGTAGGTCTTGACTTGCCTGAGAGATAGCGTTAGTAAGCCCATTTAAGATGTCAGACGCGTAAAAATGTGTTGAGGTAATTATTAGTGTATTTCTGGTGTTTTAGACCATAAATCTTGATAAAATTTTATACATTATTGTTTATAAGTACTGTAGTCCTGTATTGTTAATCATTTTTACGGTTCGCGTTAAAACAATTTTGCAATTGTTTTTCATATTGCTGTGTAGTGATTGTTATGAACTATCCAGTGCAAACATGATTGAGCCAGGGATTTGGATGGAAATTCTTCTAGATTTTTCTAAGAAAGGTCAGAATTTTATCTTAATATATATATGCATTAACATATTGGCAATATTTTGAAAATGAACCCTGTGTAAAACACCGTGCATTTGCCGGTGTCCCACGTGTTCACCGAAATACATGATGTTTTTATTTTTATATATATATATATATATATATATATATATATATATATATATATATATATATATATATATATATATATTTTATATGGCAAACGAAATGTTTTAGTTTATGTTTTATTTATATGTATTTTATTATTTGTATAAACATGAATTTACATTACGAAATGGTGGATATATATGCACATTTATTATAAAGGATTGGTTCATTTAAAGACGTATTAAAATTTGTAGATTTTATTAAATACAATAAATATTGTGCAATAGCGACGGACTACAATACGTATATAAGTCAATGGAGATTATTGGTGTTTTCGCTTTTATAAATAATAATTCAAAATGTTTGATCGAATTTCAATCCTAAAATTTTCTTATGTAATGTTATTTGCAATTTGTTTTTATTTTCGTTTACTGTTTCGCGTAGCGCTGCTAATATTATACATACATAGTTATTATGGAAACAAGCATAATATTGTTTGTTTGTCAGTTTTCATAAAATATAAATTTCTGTAGCACGATCAAATAATATAAAACTCTAGTCACGTAACCGACAGCGTGAATTCACACATACGACGCAAACGTTATTGTCATGCTCACGTTGTTACGTCTAGGATACATAACATACATA
This sequence comes from Nebria ingens riversi, assembly GCA_018344505.1. Taxonomy (NCBI): domain Eukaryota; kingdom Metazoa; phylum Arthropoda; class Insecta; order Coleoptera; family Carabidae; genus Nebria; species Nebria ingens. The sequence goes on from JADQWA010000320.1 coordinate 88,456, forward strand.
TAGCGCATGCACCAATGTAGATATATCTATAATAACGTAACGTAAACACGTACATGGCGTACATGTAATAAGTTTTAGATAACGCAAAAATGTTTTCAACATGTGTTTCTACCTAGGACATTTTCCGAAATGTACTTTTAGAAATATTACTATTTAGGTTTCGAATACTGGTGTACTGTATTTTACTAACGACTCTTTGACTACAATTAATCTTGCATTTACTAATTAATAACTTGAACTACTTAGTGGCGTACGCTGAAAGGAGTTATGGGCCAGACCCCTTTATTAGTTTCTTTTCCTTTCTTACAAGAACGCTCCCTCACTCCCTTAACAGCATCTTTCGTAATTCATCTGATCAAAAAATATTAGAAAAACGATCGGTTATATATATATATATATATATATATATATTATATATATATATATATATATATATATATTATATATATATATATATAGATATATATATATTATATATATATATATATATATATATATGTATATATATATATATATATATATATATATATATATATATATATATATATATATATATATATATATATGTATACATATATATATATATAGGTGTGAAAATGTTTAAATTGTATTAACACCATTAATTAACCAATCACATGAACATAGTCATGCATATCAGGATAGCGCATACTTACACTCACTTAACTGGACAAACAACCAGACAAAGACAGCCATATAAATACACACATACATATATTCGGAAAATACATGATCACTGTATGTTTGTAACATGATATGAACCGCAATGCTCGGGTACATACATACATACATAAAGGAACACTGTCTATGCACTATATAGACACAAGAGGGTGTGGAGGATGAAACTTCGGTGGGTCAGAGGGGATGAGTGTTTGGTAGATGGAAGTAACACCGCCGTAGCATATTCAAAACGCAAACGCCAACATTAAGGGGGTCTTTCGCTTCTGTTGTCCGCTAGGGGCAACGGATACGTGGCAGCACAGTCGCAACGGGCAATCGCGCTACTAAAACGGTGTGTCTCTCACTTGTACAGTCACTGCTAGCGTGCCAATGGTATGGGGCGGGGGAGGGGAGCGCTTGGTTGAGGGGGGCTACGGATAATCACGTCTTATTATGACGTCGAGAGAACGCCTCTCTTACCTCAATTACACTCTTTCGCTCTTTGTCTGGAGCGTTGTTGTCAGTGTGTGAGCGTTTCAGGCGTCTTTCTCTTATGAGTGTGTTGATGAGGTGTTTTTGGGCGATATAGGTGTTTGGGTTTACCTTAGGACACTTACTAAAGCCGTTTTGCATAAATAATAATTAACTCAAGCTACATTGGCTCAACATATGTTATCCTCAACATCTAATATTGAAGTTGCTTAGGGTTGATATTGGGAAAAAAAATTATAAATTTCCAAAGCGACACGAAGTGTGATGTAATTATGTTCATTACAAGACGCACTCATTTGGATTACGCGGTGTATATTTAATTATTTATTTCCTAGAGTGTACACTCACGCACAAACACACGCATATAGATTAGTTCATGATTAACATCTTACACATACATATACCTACAGCTAATAGTGAATGTATGACAGGTGAATGAGCGCTTGTAACCTTGTAGATTAATATTGTATTGATATTGCACTAATATGTGACACTTATAGCCAAATATTTCTACGTATATGCCATCGTTTATTTCGCGTTATATTTATTATGAATTACTAGAAAAAAAAACTCGTTTCTCGTTAAAAAGTTGCTTGTGGCCAATCATATGCAATAACTTAACAAATGAGATTCTTGTATTTAAAAAATAAGTACAAATGTGATTGTATAAAATGCAATTATATAGTAGGTATAGCAAAAGCGTATGTTGTATATTTTATTACGCCGATGTAAACTGAAAACACATTAAGGCCCATATACGATTTTTATGTCATCATAATGTGTTCGCAGACAGTACGTGGAAGAATCATTAATGTTTGGATGTGTGTATAGAATATAAAAGTAGCCATTGTTAAATGTTTTTTATTTTTATTTTCGCAAATATTTTATGGTTCCACAAAACGGTTCACAATGGATAGAAAAGTAAATTTCGAACAGAAGTAATTAATTTCAGGATATTTATTTGAAAAAAAAAAAATTAAAAGCCTCACAGGAAGTGAAAACATTTAAAAACAAAAACCATGTTCAACTAATTTAAAAACTAGTTACCATGGCGATACACAATAATTTATTTCTTATGTTTATCCGTGAGCCTTTTTGGTTATGTTGTGATTCTGTGAAGTTTTTCATCTCTTTAATTACGTTTTTAAGCGCAGAGCAGCGTGACGCCTTGTACTTCATGAATATTAAAAATTTTCCAAACGCCCGCCCGCCCGCCATGACTTTTGCTTTGCTCTACAAGACATTGAAATTAATGTATACGCATTTATGACTTAATTGGCCTGAAAACAGTTAAAAGAAAGAATAAAGTACGTCTACAGAGATTTGACTACGAAATAATTACACTCCTGTTGTTTGTCTCACCTTTCACTTCTGAGAACAGTTAGTTGAAATAAGAGGAATAAATTGCTATAATTACTAGTGTCAATGACAAAATGTTTCTTATAACTGTTTCTTTAAATTGTTTTTCTTATATACATACATATGAGATGCCTAAGGCCGATTGGTCCACCTATTGTTTATAAAATTACAAACATTTGTTTCAATACGCTCTAATAAACAAATAAGATTTATTTAATTCAAACGTGAATTCCATATTGGGAAGTTAAACACAAATTATCATCTCTCTGGTTTTAAATGTTTGTTGCAGAACGATTGGTTAGATTCCATGATTACCGGCGCGGCGGTAGAAAGAACACGTCTAATTATCTACAAATTGCTTATCTGGTATCGTGTGAGTGAATGCTGGTGTAATTTTGATTGTTTGGAGAAAATATTTGTGTTGCGGTTTCAGTTGTTTATGAAACCGACTACAAAAAGAGATCGAATAAAAAAAAAAGCGAACCGTTTTCAAACGGAATTGTTGTGGTAATAGCAGTGTTTTCCGTTTTTCTCTTTCGCATCGCATTGCTTTTTGTTATTTTATTTTGTGCTGCCATTCCGATAAAGTGGTAATCCATCTCTTTTGTGTACAGTCGCGTTTTATTTTTCGTTGTCAAGTGTTACTTAATTATAAATGACTTTTGATGTTTTTGTGTGCTGACATTATCTATAAATCTTTTCAAATAATAACTAAATTAATTTTTACTTTCTTTTACGAAGTATTGTAATCATGAAAAAAAAAATCTTGAGTTTTTAATGGAAATACATCTTTTGACCTTCCCTGAATCGAGTCTAATGACGTCTGTGTGTGTGTCTGTGAGCTCTCTACAGCTTACACTGTTGAAGATAAAATTATGAAACTTTAAACTTAAGATTTGTATATGCCTGAGGTGAAAACCTCCTATTTTTGAAAAGCATATTCAAACCGGAAGTGCATGTTTACTTGAGTCACTTTTTGCATATCTTCGAAACGGCTGCACTTACAGTAAAATAGTTATAATTAAAGTTAAAGATATTAATATTTTGAACAACTTCTGTTTGAAACATTTCTTCAAAAAGTGTACCAGTTACGAGAAAATTGCTATTATCCTATTTATATTGCCATAGTTACATAGGTATGGAAAAGTATATATAATAAATCGTATCTACTATGCATGTCAACTGTTTTACATATTCAAATATTTGGCATTTAACATTTATTGTCAGTGTCACAAATAAGTTAGTGAAAAAGCGTTACAAAGGTTAGTAAATAATTTAAAATATTGTATGAAAATATTTTGTAAGGTTTAAAGTTCATTTGAAATCTAAAAATTGTCCGGCCATAATAATTTTTAATAATGTGTAATGAATAATTATATTTTCTTTATATTACTATAGAATCGAACATTTTAAATCTAAAATACATGTATTTTTTAGAAATCTGACAATAAACTAACTTTACAATTTTATTGGACCTAATGAATAAAAATATTTCCTTGAAATTAAAACATTTTTATATTTTAATTTATATACTATCAAATCAAAATATACTGACTACGTAAAAGAAAGTTTAGGGCCAATACATGGTCGATGTTTTATTATTGTTATTATATATATATATATATATATATATATATATATATATATATATATATATATATATATATATATATATATATTATATATATATATATATATATAAGTATATATAATATATATATATATATATATATATATATATATATATATATATATAATATATATATATATATATATATATATATATATATATATATATATATAGTATATATATATATATATATATATATATATATATATATATATATATATATATATATATATATATATATAAAATATATATATATATATATATATATATATATATATATATATAAATAAATATATATAGTTGTTGTTTTTGTATTTGTTGAAATTAAAAGGTATATTTCTACTTGAAATTAAAACATTTTATATTTTAATTTATATACTATCAAATCAAAAATAACTGACTACGTAAAAGAAAGTTTAGGGCCAATACATGGTCGATGTTTTATTATTGTTATTATATATATATATATATATATATATATATATATATATATATATATATATATATAAATATATATATATATATATATATATATATATATATATATATAAATAAATATATATAGTTGTTGTTTTTGTATTTGTTGAAATTAAAAGGTATATTTCTAGTTTGTCCTTTGAGTATCTGTAAGCGAAAGAGAAAAAACATTTTAAACATTCATCGCTGTTCGTTCGCATAGGAAGCGAAAGCGCAAATCTGGCCTATAGCTTGGATGATTTGCACGAATCGGGTTGCCTCTGCAACGGCCCATGAATAAACCAAAAACCCGAGCCAAGCTGGGGAGTAAGGGTGGTTGTGATATCACGTCCGCAGCCACCTAACTTTACTCACCACCACCAGACCAGCATGCTACTGCTACTCATTCTTTTTTCTGCAGAGGGTGGGTATTACGGTTCCCGTGTCAGACCAACTCGACCGTAAAATTTACATGCAACTCGTGCTGTTTTTTGGTTAATGACCGTGAAGTGTTTATGAACATCCCCATAAACTGAATATTTTTTCCTGTGTCAAATAGTCTGATATTTTTTTTCATATACCTAGGTATGCCAGGTTATTAATAGATTAAGTAATTATTGTATGTATGTACATAGAATTGTTGACAAGATGAGCCGTTGTCTCATTCGCTACTATAAAACTGTATTTATTTGGGGAAAGGGTTCCGTAAAAACTGTTTGAAATACGAAATATATATATATATATATATATATATATATATATATATATATATATATATATATATATATATGTATTTATATATATATATATATATATATATATATATATATATATATATATATATATATATATATATATATATATATATATATATATATATATATATATATATATATATATATATATATATATATATATATATATATATATATATATATATATATATATATATATATATATATATATATATATATATATATATATTATATATATATATATATATATATATATATATATATATATATATATATATATATATATATATATATATATATATATATATATATATATATATATATATATTATATATATATATATATATATATATATATATATATATATATATATATATATATATATATATATATATATATATATATATATATATATATATATATATATATATATATATATATATATATATATTGATCACATCAACTCTGTTTGTTTGTCCTGCACTAAATATATAATATTTTTATTAATTTAAAAAAAATGTTTATCGAAGGTTCTTATAATATAAGACTATTAGTCTAAATGTTATTGTTAAAAAGTTTATATATTTAAAGATATGATTTTTTAAAGTTGCGTATAGACAGCTCTAAAAATGACGTCAGAAAGAGCGGGTATCTAGTCTTTTTCACAACGTACGGTTGGCGACACTTTATTATTTGTGGTGGTACCGTTCTGACAAGTGACAGTAGGTGTCACTTTCTTCCCGCGTGATTATGAATATCTTTTGAAAAAGTCTAATTGTGCATAAATACTAATTGATTAGCTTAGAGGATGATTTAAAATGAACAAAAAATAAGAAAAGAGGAGATCTATGCGTGAAATTTAAAAGTTTGACAGATAATTTAGGTTAGAAAATTTACAAAAATATGGTTTCTGTTAGTGGTAACAATGTAGGCTGATTTTGTTTGGGAGGGGGGTGGGAGGTAATAAGAAATATCCACTCTTTCTGACGTCATATATATATATATTTTGAAAATAGCGATATTTAAATAGCTAATAATGAATAAACGATATGGTTTTAGAGTGAACCAATGCAATAAATACGTATTATATTACAATATAATTGTCATGTATAGGTTTATATTGCATTTAAGAAACTATAGGTATCAACCCTATTGTCCATTCATAAAAACAGTTGCTAGATATTTCGTTAGGTTGCTTACATCAATCAATCAATCAATCAAACTGTTTAGTATCATTACAGCAACGTATACTTGTTCTGATGACGTAATTTGGTACTATACAGGGTAAATCAGTTCACAACAAACGAACAATAATAAATATATTTCGATCAACATTGAAATCCAATTTTGCAACTATAGTCGATAAACGATTTCCAATGAAATTGCATCGCTCATAATTCTCCAATAAAAACGCACCGTTTCTCTTTCGTTTATCGGATTTTATTTTAGCGTATATTCATCTTTTACCTCGTATACTTATTTGGTGGATGGTGAAAGCGTCTTGGCGCTGTTATATAAAACAGAATATGATCTCTTTACTTCTTCTCTGAGGCAGCTCCTTCATGTCGTCGTCGTCGTCTTTCACGGATCAATAACTACTCGAAAACACGCCAGGCTTTTATGCCACTGCCGTTCTGTATACTTTTCCTCTCTTACCGCTGGCGCACGTCAGATCTTCACCTCATTTTGCCACTAATGTAAATCGTATTAAAACATCTCTTAGAACTACATTTCTGCGAGCCATTTTTAACAGGAACATTTCTTACACATAAGTCTGTTTCTAAAACTATTCCACGACGTTTATGAATAGTGTTTTTGCTTTAGTAAAGACGGTTCTGTGGTTTGTGGAGTTGAATTTGAAAATGTGGTCTCAGTTCTGGAAATTCTTGCAAAACCATTTTTTTGTTTTTGAGTAATTGAAAGAAATTGTGATTTTCAGTTAGAGAATTGGTGGAATATTTTATATATTTAGGACTTTAGTAGACATTTTTTATTGAGATGTAAAATGGATTTGTAAAAGCCCTAAATGGATATGAATTTTGCTCCAAGCGATACCAAGAACGATTTATATGAGATGATATGCTTTCATTTGAGATGAGTTTCATTTGAAAATCAATCTTGAAATACCGTTTCTTAAAATATCGATTTGGATGTATGATCATATTATGTTATCAATTTGGTCAAACACAATATCCAATTAGTGTCTTAAATCAAACAATCTATGGAATGGACCGCTTTGTCAAACAAATAATCGGTTATTATTATATTACAGCTAATCTGTAGCTATGTGAGATCCTGTGAGTAAGATGTCTTGTTCTCCTTTTAATAATATCTAATTAAACTTCACCATGTGTTATTTCTTTAACAAGTCGACCAATTAAAGTGCGCTTGTTCACAAACTGTGACTGTGTTCGTGTGTGTGTGAGTGGATGACGTCACAAGAACACGTTGTGTTTCCCGGCCCGAAGACTGGTGCCACGGTGCCAGATTACATTGGATCAAGTGCAGCTGTGGCTCTTTTCATATCTCTTTCCTACCAACGCAACGGATATATTTCATCTTGACAATTTTCGCCTTCTTCTAACGCCCATGCGATTTACAATAGAGTTCTTCTTTGTTTGATATGAAATTCAGACATTTTAGCTTCTAGTCGCAGATTAAACTTTTGCACCCACAAAATAGATGACTTCCATAAGTCTAATATCCATAAAATTTGTATTAATAAAGACATCATGTTCACTCAAATGAACTCAATTGTGCCATCTTACTCTCTCTCTCATACACACACACACACACACACCAGTCATCTCTGTCCAACAACAATGTGAAATCATTGCGTCTCTCTTCCGAATATGAGTTGTGTCTGCTGACTCTGTTCAACCTTACACGGAACCCTCGTTGTATGTGATGGCTGATGTTTGGCCGGAAATTGAGCCCAGAGCCTGTTTCACACAATGTTTAATAATGATAAATTGACATTCTAGTATTTAATTATTAGCGGTTGTATGTATGTTGACAATCTGTCAGCCACTATAGCATTTTAAGGTGATATTGTATTGATGCGCACGTGCATCATTCGATATATAGACATTTTAGGAGCAATTTAAAATAAAATAAAACTGTATTCATTTGTGATAGGAAACCAAATATATTTCTCAATTGTATTATAGCTTTACAAACAGTTTTAAAATAATAAATATATTTCTAATATGTAACAAATAGAAAGCCGGCTCTGTGAAGCCTAGAAATGCGACGTGGCATAGCGTCGTTGGCGTCTGCGGTATACAACGACGCATCCGTGAACAAGTGAGATAGAAACTTATCGTCGGCAATGAGTTAAAATGAGACGACACAACTGGGGCTTCATATATACGGCAGACAGACGCAAAAAGGGCGCGTTCAGTACGTCATCACGTGATTTGAATCCTAATTGGTCTGGGCGAGAGTGAGAAGCAACTGAAACGAGCGCCCATGCCTCACATCGTTGGAAAGAATTCAATTATTTTTTACGAGGGAGCCTGTGCCTGTTTGTTTGATGCCGACTTATCAACACGAGTATATTTTTTAGTGATATAAATATGACAGTTTAACAGGATTCAACTTTGGATATTCGATGATTTAGGTGTGATGGGTAAACAAACAAAAAGTCATTACTAATAACGCTCACTTCTACTCGTATGTATGTATATGTATATAGTTACAATAGTTAGTTGTTCATTCAACCATTTCGAACCCTTGTCACTAGCAAACCAATCGAATAACTGTTCGAACGATTCTAACTTGATTGGTTACAACAACCCAACCATCAGTAGCCAGTTAAGCTGTGCTTACTCCAATTACATAATACGTATAGACTTTTGATCTTATTGCTAGGTATATTCATTACATAATTCTCATCTTTATAGAAAAGGAGCATTCTTAAGTTTTCTGTTCTTTTCTGCACCATGGTGTTGTTTACTGGTTACAAATGAGAAACGTTTTGTTGTTGTTGTTTCTTTTTTACTTTTGTTCGAGTTCTGTGTGCTAGTGTTGATGTTGTTTCATTTTAGTTCTCGGACTGCCTTTGTGTGTTTATATGTGTGCGTGTGTGGAGTTGTTTTGTTTGATTTTCTTTCTGATGCGCTTGTGTTTCGGTTTTTATGTTCTGCTGTGTGAAATCTTACTGCTATATGCGCGGTATCGAATTTCGAATGCAGTGAGTCTGTATATATTTTTATATTTATGTAATACATTTCAGTCATAACTGGAATACTTTCGCTTGTTATGAACAACAAAGATAAGTTCGTTTTAAACCGTAATGTTTATTATTTGCAATTAAAATTTCGTAATTGTCGCGAATATTATGACGACACAAGTAGTATATTAAATAAATAAATAAATAAGATCAAGCTCAGTTTCTGTATGATCAATGGAAATATATGGGTTAATTTAGTAATGCCACCTCGTTAATTCAAGTTACATAATTATGTTAAAGATTGGACGTATACTGAATATGCAATTGTTAATTATTTATAACAATATAATTGTATATGTCTGATGGTTCTCTTATAAGTCTTTGTCTGTGGAATAGCGAATATGAAGCTCTGTGTGAGTGTGAGTATGGCACTGCAAATCGACGCGATTATAATCTATTTTAATTAGTGAAACGCCATTGTTATATTAATTGAATCCGTTTGTTCTCGTTTGTGTTATCCACTCAGATAGAGTGCGAATTATGTGGTTGAGTTTATAGTATTATTAAATTCGCGAAAGACTTTATTAGTATAGAATAATTTCCAGTTTGGACAATTGTGTTTCAAAAATACTATAGGCAACTTAAAAAAAAAAACGCAGGGCTCTAATTCAAGTTGATTTACGTTCGTCGACGTGGAAAACAACAGCGGCTTAACCGAGAGTAAAACAAAACAGAACAACAAAAAATATCGCTTCGGCTTACACATCCAGTGTTTGGAAATTCCAAGTGGAGTTAAAATTAATCTTCTTCCAAATTCACCCTAGCCAGCTCATAATAAAATCAACGCTCATCCCAGTCAGCGTCAGTAGAAAAATTTAAATTTTATTACCAGCACTTTCCTAAATTAAAATCAAGAATGCAAATATACAAACCAACACCAGGCATACTATACCGCGTGGCACTTTTCAACAACGCTTTTTAACTTGTTTCTTTCGAAAATCAGTTAATTTTTTTTTATTTTCTTATACGAATGTAGGTATAT
>JADQWA010000541.1:0-15099 GCA_018344505.1 Nebria ingens riversi
CAGTACTCTTAATCCACTCAATTTTAAATATTTGCCTGACCTAAATATTTGCAAATTATCAAATAATAACATAACAACAATTAGTCCCGAAGTATTTGTAGATTTAATAAGTCTAGAAGAACTCCATTTGAAGAATAACAACATTGCTAAAATAAGTGCTGCTACATTTACTGGTTTAACCAAATTGAAAGTACTTTCTCTGCAGAGTAATAGTATTTCAAAACTAAATGCTGTATTATTTACCAATTTTCTCAATCTGAAAGAACTTTATTTGCAGAATAACCAAATTGCTGTACTCTCCTCAGACACATTTAGCCGTCTAAACAGTCTAACCAAACTTAACATAACAAATAACCCAATCGTGTTTATTGAACCCGATGCATTTATTGGATTGTCTAGTGTCACTGAAATTGATATTCGATATATTTTCAAAAACAAACTACTCAAAACCGATATTTTCAATGGTTTGTTTAGCATAATCGAATTAGATTGTTCAGATTCGTCAATTCAATCGCTAGAAGAGTTTACATTCCGAGGATTACACAAGTTAAAAATACTTTATTTACAAAATAACAACATTTCAATTTTAGTAGCAAACTCGTTTTATGGATTAAATAATTTACGAGAATTAAATTTAACTGGGAACCCAATTTTGGATATTAAAACAAACGCGTTCATAGGTTTAAACAGTTTGACTTACTTCGATGCACGGACATTTCGAATAACGAAATTAAAAGCTCAAATATTCACAGGGCTACAATCATTAACGCATCTAAATCTAATAGAATTAAATATAGACTACATTGAGGCTGATTCATTTACCGGCCTGTCTAATCTGCACACATTGCTACTAAACAACAATACTTTAGTCGAATTAAATAAGTCCATGTTTTCGAAACTCTATACAATCGAAATTCTGAATTTATCATATTCACAAATAGAAAAAATCGAATCAAATTCATTTAATGATCTTCTCAATTTGCAAGTTTTAAATTTAGATGGAAATCCATTGCGAACAATTGAAGATAATTCATTTTATGGACTCGATAATTTGGAAATATTTAACGCGAAAGCATTGTTTCGAAATATGAAAACTATTCGTAGTTATCTATTTAATGGTATGTCCGGTTTGAAAGAATTGGATTTGTCGAATTTGAATCTGCAAACAATTGAATCAAACGCTTTCAATGGACTAACAGCGTTAACAATGATAGACTTGCAAAATAATAACATAACGAAACTACAATCTGATACTTTCAATGGAACACACTTACTAAACATTAATATAAATGGAAATGATATAAAGACTATTCAGTCCGGTGCATTTAATGGTTTGGATGACATAGAATCATTACCAGTTGATTCCCTCTTTCGTAATATTAAAACATTGCAAAATGGATTGTTCAAGGGTCTTTCTGGTTTGAGGGAATTGAATTTATCGAGCAGGCAAATCAAAAATATTAAACCAGGTGCATTTTCAGAACTTGTAAATTTAAAATCTTTATATTTAGACAATAATGATTTGTCTGTTATAAATTCCAATATCTTTAACAGTTTGACTTCTTTAGAAAATCTAGATTTATCTAATATGAATATAAGTTATATTGACGTCAGCGCATTTAACGGGCTCGGTACACTTAAAAGGTTAAACCTTGAAAAGAATAACATTGTTCAAATAACACCATACACATTTAACTCGATTTCAAATTTGATTTCATTAACGCTAGGAGGCAATTCTAATTTGAACTCTCATTGGGAAGCTAGAACATTCACAGGACTATCGAGCATTGTTGAGTTAGATGTGTCCCACATGAACATAGAAACAATGGATGAAAGTTTATTTAGTGATATTTCCAATATAAAGCTGTTGCATTTATCTTATAATAACATTCAGAATATTTCTTTTGATTTATTCACTAAAAACAGTCTTTTAAACGAACTATTTTTAGATAATAATCAAATCGCAGGTATATCCATTAACGCATTTCGATCGTTAACAAATTTAACTCATTTATACTTACAGAATAACAATTTATATTCTCTGAAAATCGGTACGTTTTCAGCTTTACACAATCTGCGATATTTAGATTTATCTTACAATAATTTGAATTCTATAAAACATATTGTGCTGTATCCGCTGTATCAATTAAGAGAATTTAATATAAGCGGCAACAAATTTAAATATTTAAACCCGGCTTTGTTATTGGAACATACACTCGTGACTAAATGAATATAGCAGGAAACCCGTGGTCTTGTCATAATCTCACATTAATTCTCAAGTATTTTCAACGATATCGCATAAATGTTGTTAATATTTTACCAAATTACGAAGAAGAAAACGTCAAAGGCATTGACTGCAACAGTACAATAGATGAACCAGAACAAACTAATAAAGATTTAAATGATTCCGAAACATTGGTTGATGTTTTGAAAAATATAACAAAAAATAATGACAACACAAACGAAATTTATTTGAAAATATTGACGGAATTACAAAAACAAAATGAAATTAATATTAAAAATACAGAAGAATATTTAAACGTTCAAAAGAATGAATGTAACTGTACAAAAGATGAAATACAACAAAACAATAACGATTTAAGTAATTCAGTAAAATTGGGTGATATTTTAAATAATGTGACAGTAAATAGTAATAATGCTAATGAAATTATTTTTAAAATATTGATAGAGCTACAAAAACAAAACGAAATTAATGGTAAAAATACAGGAGAATCTCTGGAAGATAAAATTATTAAAATAGTTTCTAAATATGCTGATGAAAATAATGCGAATATTACCAATTCAATAAGCAATTCTTTAAAACACAAACAGAACGCAAATAAATCTATTGAAGAAATATCTGGAGGCATAAATTTATTTTATATGTTAATATTAATCCTAGCTATAATCTATTTATGTTTTAAAATCTCTTGTTTTGCAATAGAAAAGTATAATATTAACCACAGACTTTTTAGTAGAAATAATACTCACACTGAAATGGAATTCATAAATTCTACGGGCTCTGATGCAATATAAATTTAATATTATTATTAATATTAAATATTTAATACCATCATTAATTATTTCCATAAAGCAGGCAAAAGTACTATTGTTTTTAGTGTATAACGCATAATTGTATTTCCGTTAAATATTTATTCACATTTGATATTTATAACTAGGTTTTTATGTATTTCGATGCTCTTTCCATTTTTGTATTAGATTATATTCTTATATTGTATCTGAATACTAATAAGGAATTAGGTCGGTAAAAAAAAAACAAGTGATATTTATAGAAATATGCAAACCTTCGTAAATATTATCTTTTTAAAACAGAATCATTGATATTCTTATCTTTATATAATGATAAATGTTATAGATACACATTTCTCGTTATTTTAAATCTATTAACTAAAATGCACCTAAAATGTTATTCAATTCAATTTTCGTACGCTAAACAATGTGCAACGTATGCGACTAGTTTATAAATATGTTATATTCTATTGTACTTTTATTTGTATTTTTGTGTCAATAAAATTTCAAATTATATATAATGTAAAAATACATTTTATTTTGTTATTTTGATAAATAAAATATGTTTAATTGTTTTCTAACAATAGTTTAGAAATGAGAGAAATGTACCAAATTTACGCTAATATTAAATTTGTTACAAAACCAGACCATGTTACGATGAACTTGTTACTTTCTTATACGAATTATAAGTAAGTTTAGTAATTAGTTTTTATTTGAGTTGCGTAAAGATTTTATTAAATTAAATAAAACACTTTTTAACTTTTCTACACAATTTAGTTTTCAATAAGTGAAATAATCGTGTTTGTGCGTGTGTACGTGTGTGCGTGTGAGCATGTGTGCATGCCTAAGTATGTGCGTGCGTGTGCGCGTATGCGTGTGTGTGTATGAATGTGTGTATGTGTGTATGTGTGTATGTGTGTATGTGTGTATGTGTGTATGTGTGTATGTGTGTATGTGTGTATGTGTGTATGTGTGTATGTGTGTATGTGTGTATGTGTGTATGTGTGTATGTGTGTATGTGTGTATGTGTGTATGTGTGTATGTGTGTATATGGGTATGTGTGTATGTGTGTATGTGTGTATGTGTGTATGTGTGTATGTGTGTATGTGTGTATGTGTGTATGTGTGCATGTGTGTATGTGTGTATGTGTGTATGTGTGTATATGGGTATGTGTGTATGTGTGTATGTGTGTATGTGTGTATGTGTGTATGTGTGTATGTGTGTATGTGTGTATGTGTGTATGTGTGTATGTGTGTATGTGTGTATGTGTGTATGTGTGTATGTGTGTATGTGTGTATGTGTGTATGTGTGTATGTGTGTATGTGTGTATGTGTGTAAGTGTGTATGTGTGTATGTGTGTATGTGTGTATGGGTGTATGTGTGTATGTGTGTATGTGTGTATGTGTGTATGTGTGTATGTGTGTATGTGTGTATGTGTGTATGTGTGTATGTGTGTATGTGTGTATGTGTGTATGTGTGTATGTGTGTATGTGTGTATGTGTGTATGTGTGTATGGGTGTATGTGTGTATGTGTGTATGTGTGTATGTGTGTATGTGTGTATGTGTGTATGTGTGTATGTGTGTATGTGTGTATGTGTGTATGTGTGTATGTGTGTATGTGTGTATGTGTGTATGTGTGTATGTGTGTATGTGTGTATGTGTGTATGTGTGTATGTGTGTATGTGTGTATGTGTGTATGTGTGTATGTGTGTATGTGTGTATGTGTGTATGTGTGTATGTGTGTATGTGTGTATG
This sequence comes from Nebria ingens riversi, assembly GCA_018344505.1. Lineage (NCBI taxonomy): Eukaryota > Metazoa > Arthropoda > Insecta > Coleoptera > Carabidae > Nebria > Nebria ingens. The sequence continues at coordinate 4,786 of JADQWA010000541.1, forward strand.
TGTGCATGTGTGCATGTGTGTATGTGTGTATGTGTGTATGTGTGTATATGGGTATGTGTGTATATGGGTATGTGTGTATGTGTGTATGTGTGTATGTGTGTATGTGTGTATGTGTGTATGTGTGTATGTGTGTATGTGTGTATGTGTGTATGTGTGTATGTGTGTATGTGTGTATGTGTGTATGTGTGTATGTGTGTATGTGTGTATGTGTGTATGTGTGTATGTGTGTATGTGTGTATGTGTGTATGTGTGTATGTGTGTATGTGTGTATGTGTGTATGTGTGTATGTGTGTATGTGTGTATGTGTGTATGTGTGTATGTGTGTATGTGTGTATGTGTGTATGTGTGTATGTGTGTATGTGTGTATGTGTGTATGTGTGTATGTGTGTATGTGTGTATGTGTGTATGTGTGTATGTGTGTATGTGTGTATGTGTGTATGTGTGTATGTGTGTATGTGTGTATGTGTGTATGTGTGTATGTGTGTATGTGTGTATGTGTGTATGTGTGTATGTGTGTAAGTGTGTATGTGTGTATGTGTGTATGTGTGTATGTGTGTATGTGTGTATGTGTGTGTGTGTGTATGTGTGTATGTGTGTATGTGTGTATGTGTGTATGTGTGTATGTGTGTATGTGTGTATGTGTGTATGTGTGTATGTGTGTATGTGTGTATGTGTGTATGTGTGTATGTGTGTATGTGTGTATGTGTGTATGTGTGTATGTGTGTATGTGTGTATGTGTGTATGTGTGTATGTGTGTATGTGTGTATGTGTGTATGTGTGTATGTGTGTATGTGTATGTGTGTATGTGTGTATGTCTGTATATGTGTATATGTGTATATGTGTGTGTGTGTGTGTGTGTGTGTGTGTTTGTTTGTAAGTGAACGTGTGTGTGTGTGGGTGTGTGCGTGCGTGCGTGTGTGTGTGTGTGTGCATGTGTGTGCATGTGTGCGCGTGTGTTCGTGCGTGTGTGCGTGCGTGTGTGTGTATGCGTGTGTGTGTGATGCGTGTGTGTGTGTATGCGTGTGTGCGTGTGCGTATGAGTGTGAGCTTGAGCGTGAGTGTGAACGTGAGCGTGAGTGCGAGTGCGAGTGCGAGTGCGAGTGCGAGTGCGAGTGCGAGTGCGAGTGCGAGTGCGAGTGCGAGTGCGAGTGCGAGTGCGAGTGCGAGTGCGAGTGCGAGTGCGAGTGCGAGTGCGAGTGCGAGTGTGAGTGTGAGTGTGAGTGTGAGTGTGAGTGTGAGTGTGAGTGTGAGTGTGAGTGTGAGTGTGAGTGTGAGTGTGAGTGTGAGTGTGAGTGTGAGTGTGAGTGTGAGTGTGAGTGTGAGTGTGAGTGTGAGTGTGAGTGTGAGTGTGAGTGTGAGTGTGAGTGTGAGTGTGAGTGTGAGAGTGTGAGTGTGAGTGTGAGTGTGAGTGTGAGTGTGAGTGTGAGTGTGAGTGTGAGTGTGAGTGTGAGTGTGAGTGTGAGTGTGAGTGTGAGTGTGAGTGTGAGTGTGAGTGTGAGTGTGAGTGTGAGTGTGAGTGTGAGTGTGAGTGTGAGTGTGAGTGTGAGTGTGAGTGTGAGTGTGAGTGTGAGTGTGAGTGTGAGTGTGAGTGTGAGTGTGAGTGTGAGTGTGAGTGTGAGTGTGAGTGTGAGTGTGAGTGTGAGTGTGAGTGTGAGTGTGAGTGTGAGTGTGAGTGTGAGTGTGAGTGTGAGTGTGAGTGTGAGTGTGAGTGTGAGTGTGAGTGTGAGTGTGAGTGTGAGTGTGAGTGTGAGTGTGAGTGTGAGTGTGAGTGTGAGTGTGAGTGTGAGTGTGAGTGTGAGTGTGAGTGTGAGTGTGAGTGTGAGTGTGAGTGTGAGTGTGAGTGTGAGTGTGAGTGTGAGTGTGAGTGTGAGTGTGAGTGTGAGTGTGAGTGTGAGTGTGAGTGTGAGTGTGAGTGTGAGTGTGAGTGTGAGTGTGAGTGTGAGTGTGAGTGTGAGTGTGAGTGTGAGTGTGAGTGTGAGTGTGAGTGTGAGTGTGAGTGTGAGTGTGAGTGTGAGTGTGAGTGTGAGTGTGAGTGTGAGTGTGAGTGTGAGTGTGAGTGTGAGTGTGAGTGTGAGTGTGAGTGTGAGTGTGAGTGTGAGTGTGAGTGTGTGAGTGTGAGTGTGAGTGTGAGTGTGAGTGTGAGTGTGAGTGTGAGTGTGAGTGTGAGTGTGAGTGTGAGTGTGAGTGTGAGTGTGAGTGTGAGTGTGAGTGTGAGTGTGAGTGTGAGTGTGAGTGTGAGTGTGAGTGTGAGTGTGAGTGTGAGTGTGAGTGTGAGTGTGAGTGTGAGTGTGAGTGTGAGTGTGAGTGTGAGTGTGAGTGTGAGTGTGAGTGTGAGTGTGAGTGTGAGTGTGAGTGTGAGTGTGAGTGTGAGTGTGAGTGTGAGTGTGAGTGTGAGTGTGAGTGTGAGTGTGAGTGTGAGTGTGAGTGTGAGTGTGAGTGTGAGTGTGAGTGTGAGTGTGAGTGTGGGTGTGGGTGTGAGTGTGAGTGTGTGTGCATGCGCGCGCGGCTATGAGTATGTGTGCTCTACAGCCAAAATTGCTGTTGGTAAAAAAACTGTACACCAGTTGATGAACTTGACTGCTTTCCACCGTGGCATGTATTGGATATTGGAATTTATTTTCTGATGCGAACGAATCATCTTCATTGATGTTTCGGAACTGACTCCAGCACACACACACACTCACACTCACACTTACACTCACACTCATATATATTTATACAAAAATAATAACATTTATACAGTTTTTTATAATTTACAATGTTTGTTTTGAAAATAAAAAAATATACAGCTCTGAGGAAGGTCGAATCTCGACCGAAACGTTAGCACAAATGGAAAATTGAATTTTACTAATCCGGCATTATCCATCTTCCGATGAACCATCCTGATTCATGAATACAGTGGATACGATCACAATTCATTCTTATATATATATATATATATATATATATATATATATATATATATATATATATATATATATATATATATATATATATATATATATATATATATATATATATATATATATATAAATATATATATATATAAATATATATATATATATATATATATATATATATATATATATATATAATATATATATATATATATATATATATATATATATATATATATATATATATATATATATATATATATATATTTAACAATGAAATATATTTCTCTTATTTTTTTTACGTAAGCCAACTCTGTATAAAACTAATTAAACATTAGACAACAACAAATATTTAGGTAAAATTTACTAAATACATGATAAATAATGACCATTAGCTATACCAGCTTCCTAATTGTGCGTGAGAATTTATTTTGTATATGGCAGCTATCGAGACACGCACTGTGCTAATGCACTGATGCATGCTTATGCTTACTCAAAATACGTTCCGAACACGTACAAAATTAAATGCCGTAGCTAAATGCGGTGACATTTATAATATCACCGTTGTAGACTTTCTTCACTTTCTTCCTATAAATAATTTAAGAATCAAATTGTCAATTAAAAATCCGTTTGTATTCTCAAATGTGATAGCACAAAAGCAAAGTGCTTTAAAATTAACTTTAAAACCAGAAGAGCGACCGTAAATGAAAACATGGGCCATAAATTGCCCTAAACTTTCTTATACCTAATCAGTATATTTTGATTTGCTGGTAGATAAATTAAATTATAAAATGTTTAAATTTCAAGAAAATATTTTCATTCATTATATAGAGATAAATTATAATAATAACTTAATTGGAAACTGAGTATAAACAAAATATAGCTATTACGTATAAGAATGTACAGTGCAATAGTTGTAGTTGTAACCATAATTTCATTGCATTGCCTGTTAACTTATTCGGCTATTCTCAAACAAACGTACAATTAAATTATAAAGTAAGTTTATGGTCAGATTTCTAAAAAACAAGCATTGGTTGGGCAAATGCCTTACGTTTGGCATGGCGAGTTTCTCTGAATAAATAAACAATATTTGTGCTATAATTAAAATTATCGAAGTACCAATCAAATCCACAATGACAACATAACGTAATCAATCAAAGATATCTATTTTATATCTTGAATATTATAAACAGTACATTTTCGGCGAGATAGTTAGTACTGGCTGCCAATCAAAGATATCTTTATTCATATTTTGGTTATTATAAAATCTATACTCGGCGAGCTGTTGCCTAAACTTTGGCATGTAGAATTTCTGTATAAATAACTATTATTGCACCATAATTAAAATAATGTCAAAATAACAATCAAATCAACAACGATATAGTAATCTATTTAAAATACCAACTGTCATATGTATTAGTCAAAGTATCGTGCAAGCCGGAAAAACAAAAACAATTCAACTGTTTTTTAATTTATTTTAAATATGATTATTTTTACTTTCTTTTACGAAGTAATAAGTAAGTATTGTAATCACGAAAAAAAAAACTCGAAATTTTAACGGAAATACACCTTTTGACCTTCCCTAAATCGAGTCTGACTATTTTTGTAATGCCGTCTGTGTGTGTGTGTGTATGTGTGTGTGTGTGTCTGTGTGTATGCGCTCTACAGCCGTTGAAGATAAAATTATGAAACTTTAAACTTAAGATTTGTATATGCCTGGCAAGAAAACCTCCTATTTTTGAAAAGCATATTCAAACCGGAAGTGCATGTTTACTTAAGACTTTTTTTGCAATTTCTGCAATATCTCTGAAACGGCTATACTTGCAGTAAAAATAGTTAGAATAACATTGAAAGATATTAGTATTCTGCACAACTTTTGTTTGAAACATTTCTTTAAAAAGTACCAGTTACAAGATCTTATCTTATTGATATTGCCATAGTTACGTAGGTATGGGAAATTATATATAATAAATCGCATCTACTATGCATTTCAATTGTTTTAAATATTCAAATATTTTGACATTTAACATTTATTGTCAGTTTCACAAATAATTTTAGTGAAAGAATGTTACAAAAGTTAGTAAATAAATTAAAATATTATATGAAAATATTTTGTAAGGTTTAAAGTTCATTTGAAAACTAAAAAATGTCCAGCCATAATAATTTTTAATAATGTGTCATGAATATTTTCTGTATATTACTATAGAATCGAACAATTTAAATCTAAAATACATGTTTTTTTAGAAATCTGACAATAATCTAACTTTACAATTTTACTGGACATAATGAATAAAAATATTTTCTTTTAAATTTAAATATTTTATATTTTAATTTATATACTATCAAATCAAAATATACTGACTACATAAAAGAAAGTTTAGGGCCAATACATGGCCGATGTTTATTATTTGTTTACGGCTTTCAGTTATAATCTGCAAAATATTTAAATACATCAAATAATTTGGAATTTTACGTAGATACACAGGCACGCAGATACACAGACACAGGCTTCATTCAATAGTTTGATTCGACTCAGAGTAGGTCAAAAGGTGTATTTCTGTTAAAATCTCGAGATTGTTTTTTCATGATTACAATACTTACTTATAACTTCGTATAAGAATGTAAAAATATTTAAAGAGTAACATTTTTATAAATCAAGTTCGATTCAATACGTTCATTTTTGAACATATGTTGATGACAATAATATATACATGTTTGAAGGGTTTGTCCGTGAATGTAGGGTCTAATTGGTTTTTATTCTGTATTATGCTGAAATTGTTCATCACCAGTTGTTATTCTGACTAAAACAACCAATATGGTTGCGATTAACAAATTCTGTGGGCAAAATTATAGCCAGTGGAACTAAAATGTGGAATTTTACCTCGCGCACATTGATCCTTCAGGCTAGATCAATGTGTTCTGGGAAATATTACAAGCAAGCAGAAATGATATCAATGATGAAGAGGATCACAATATACTTGACGAAATGAGATCTGGTACTAAATAGCAACAAATTGAAGATAATGATATTCATGTAAGGTGGGGGAAGAGAGCAATGAAAAATGGGACTAGAATGGCGAAGTAATAGAGAAAGTAAAATAATATAGATATCTAGAATATCATTTACAAAGGAATAACGAAGCAGGTGCACAGAACTTTCTTATACGTAGTAGGCATATTATTGTTTAGATAGCACATTAATAAATAAATTTAAAATGTTTTATATTTTACTAACGTTTGAAATGCTTTTTTACTAAAATTATTTGTGACAATAACTATTATGTGTCAAATCCTAAATTATTTAAGTCTATTTTGTTTTCCTGTTTAACAGTTGACAGATATAGTTGATACGATGTATTGAATATAATTTTCCATACCTACGTAACTATGGCAATAAAAATAGTATGAATTTCAATAGCAATCTTCTTGCAACCAGTACACATTTTGGAGAATTAAAAAAAAGAGTTCTACGAAATAAGAATATCCTTCATCTTAATTCTGACTATTTATAGGTATTATAAGTTTGTATGCATAATGACAAAAATATACATGCACACCCGGTTTGAATATTCATTTCAAAAATAAGAGGTGCACGTCTGGACTATATACAATTTTCAGTTTAATGTTTAAAAAATTTATATTTTTCATAATTTTTAAGTTTTGGCTTTAGTGCGTTCACACACGGCCACACACACACACACACACACACACACACACAAACTCTGAAAGCATTTCATCTAAATAATAGCTGGCAACACCGCTAATAGTAATTCATCGGATATATGCAATATTCTACACAAATGCTTCGATGTGTTATGTTGCAAAGTATGCAGATTTAAAAATACATATGTATGTATGTACATACATACATACATACCATATGGTAAAACGTGTGCTACCTGATTCGCAAACAAGTTATTTGCTACTTCACATATTTATATTGTTTTTGTCACGTACTTGCTATTTTTCGAAATTACGTCATTTTTTAATATACGAAAGACGTACACTCATGGAGATACTCTACAGATCATCTACTCATTTATTCGATCTTGTGAAATCATAATATATTTTATATTACACTTTAAAATTGTTTTTTTGAATTAAAGAAAATTAAACAACAATTATACCGAAAAACATTTCCTCTTGTTTGTGGTTTATAATACATATTACTCATAACTACAATTTTTACTTTCTTTTAAATTAAAGGGTGTAATAATCCCCATTCAAAGTACGTCCTATTCATTAATTAATATATATTTTTCCCGAAAATTATAAGATTTACGAACACAAGATAGTTACAAAACAATTTTCAATGTGGTATTGGACAATAATAATATAAGACGAATTTCAAATTATTCACATAAATTTGTCTAGAAACTAAATAGAAATATAGATAAAAATACTCTCACGACGAACAAATATTTCATTCCTAAATAACTTAATTTTATATTAAAATATACGAGGGTAATTCGGAAAGTCCTCGGCTTGACAAAGAAAACAAGATTTTTGAGAATGTTTATTTTTCACGTAGTCACCTTGCAATGCAATACATTTAGACCAACGGCTTTTTTTTGCATTTCTGAAGTGTAATCTACTGTTATAAAACTTCGAAGAAACTCAGCGAAATCGCGTTTAAATAAGTCTAAAACACTCATTCGAACGCGTTTTTGGGTCGACTGTTAACAAACGCGGTAAATGACAAAACTTATTTGTTTGCATCTGAAACGCCAGCAGCACGCCATCTAAAAGATTATACTTGACAAATATCATAGTCATCTGGTCATACTTGCGCTATCTCTGTGTCAAAGTTTATCTATCTAATTGTTTTTTAAAGGTACCTTAACTTTAAACATCTTTAGGCTCAGTTATAGAAAGATTCGTCAAATATTGACAAACTATCAATAGTTTGACAATACGTTAAGGATAAAATTCGAATATAATTTTGACCATAGACGTAAGACAGTCGACGAACTTTTTTGCTACCGGAACCGGATATTAAGCGTTTCTAGATAAAGGATTGTCTCGCAAATGGTGTTTACTTTGAATTATTTTGAAATAAACGCTCTTATGAGCTATGTAGCTACAATGGAATATCTCTTACAATTATTGAGCAAACGACTCGTATTGTTCAACGTCGCAACGTTAAACAATAATGTGAATCTATATGCATACATGCAGTGCGGTATACTTATATGCTTGATTCCATCGTTCAACGTCGTGTAAGTACCGCCTGAGCCATCTGTTAGCAAAGTTTTTAAACATGTAAGAGGTGTTTCGATTACATTTCAATTATTTCCTACAAAACTATTTTGCCATTACCGTATTTAATATTTCAATAACTTACATATGCTAGGCAAGGGTAATACTGCTAATAATATATTTACTAAGCACTGGTAACATTGCTATAGCAGAGAAATAATTGTTTTATTTAGTTTTGGCAACCCTTCTCTATATTTGACGTTTAATAATTTACAAAATATAACCTAGTGAAAAATAAGGTTGTATTATCCAATTATATACAAATACCAATTAAACTTATATTATAAATTAAAACAATACTCTTAAATGAATACCAAATGAATTGTTATATTACTACAGCAAATTACATTCAATTAATGCTAGGCATTGTTATAAGTAAACAGATTGTAAAAAATGGATTTACTTAATTTTAATAATTTCTATTACTTGGCATTGAAAGTATATAGTTCCGGTGATAAATCAACGGTGAACATATGGCAATTTTTTATGTAATCTATACTAAGTAGCTTTCACACTTATTAGTAAATGACCCATATTTATGCAAAAGAAAGTTTATAGCTAATATCAAGTAGTATCCATTAAATAACCATAAAGATTCCTGAAATTTTTCGTTGTTTATAGTCATATAGTCAATACAAGTTCCTATTTTTGTTAAAAATGTATCTAAAAATTAAGTCGTTGTGTTTTCGGTGGTCGTTCGTAGTACCAATATTATTTTATACTTGTTTTTGCGGTTTAATATGGACATTAACCGTACCGTTAAAATCTAATATTCAAATAAGTTCGATAGAAAAATCACTCAAAGAAGAATTTGATAAATCTCTTCGTGAACTACCAAATGTAAACATATATAATGAAAATTTTAATAACAAATTTGAAAGTAAATTCGATGAAAGCAAATTATTAAAACCAAAAAATGAATACCTTATAAATATAAATGATAATGAATATGATAATAAAGAACCTAAAGAAGTTTTAGAAGATGTCTTTCATAAGTAATTATTATAAATTTACATCTGAAATATTTATCTTCTAATAAATTTATTTATCGAATCAATTATCGAACAAATAATGTGTTAAAAGCATTTTATTTATATTTATATTAGACTAGTCATAGTTAGGGTTTTATATTATTATTTCAGTCATAATGAATTATGTCAATTATAAATTCATTTATCAGTTGTATCTATATATTTTTTTGTCGCTTTCCTAATATTTCTGTTTTGCCGATTTTATTTTGAATTTGATTTTATACCTATATATATATATATATACTAAAATAATCTATCTATATAAAGCTCTGGTTTTGGAATATATGAAATTAGTAAAATTAGTTTCGCTTTGGTTACTTTTTTAGTTACAATACATTCCGGGAAAATAGCATTTTCAAATGATTTTTATGTCTAATTTATTATTATTTTCTTTTAATCCATTTGTTATAAGCTAAATAATTATTAAGAAGATGGATATCTTGGACTTTAGTGAAACAAAAACTGGTTTCTAATAATTTATTTATAGGGCTGATACAGATAAAGATAATAAACTTAATCCCAGAGAATTAGCCAGATGGATCAACATGAAAATTATACAGCATATTTCCGCAGCAGTAAGAGATAATTTCGGGTTGTTCATGCAAATTGACATAAACCCTAGAAACGGTGTAATATCATGGAATGAGTATCATTCGTTTTTCTTGAAAAAACGAGGATTTGATAGTAAATACGTTGAGAACCACGATGAAAAACGACACAAAGGTTTAGAACGAAGTATAAAAGGTTAGTGTTTTTTAAATAGAGGCTGATACATATTTTCTAAATTTTATATTAATCGTCATTATCAGATAATTAAACGAAAATTAGGAAAGTTGAATATCACAAAGTATTATAAGTTTTACTAAGTTTATTCAGAGTTAGTCAAGAATATATAAACTAGATGTATTTTTTGTTTAATGTAGATAGCCTGAAGATGCCTCAGTGTGGTGAAACTAGTCACTAACTCTGAATAAATATAGTAAAACTTATATATTGTATTATTCAACTTTTCTAATTTTCATTATGGAGTTTTACAAAGTAATGGCCAACACCATCCAAGATAAATAAATGATTTTGAATTATTACATTGCAAAGATCTAGTTGACAAAAAAAAACATCGGCCATGT